>CAMOHE010051892.1:0-27735 GCA_946598075.1 Artocarpus hirsutus | reverse complement strand
CTCCATGACAAATGAAATTGGAGAAAACTTCCTTCTCTACAGCACTGCCAAAGAAATATGGGATGCAGCAAGGGAAATCTACTCCAGCAATGAGAACACCTCAGAATTATTCGAAATTGAAACTACCCTCCATGACCTTCGTCAAGGTGATTTATTGGTAACTCAATATTTCAACATTCTCACTCGTTACTGGCATCAACTGGATGTCTTTGAAGTGTATGAATGGGACTGCACTAAGGATGGCATGAGATACAGGGAGATTGTTGAAAGGAAAAGAGTGCTTAAGCTCTTAATGGGTCTCAACAAAAACCTTGATGAGGTCTGAGGAAGGATACTAGGACCAAAACCATTGCCCAACATCCGAGAAGCATTCTCTGAGGTGCGTCACGAAGAAAGTAGAAAGAAAGTGATGCTGGGATCTTTGTTCACTATTCTAGCCACCGAAAACTCTACACTAGCCATTCAAGGAGTGCAACGTTATAGCAACAACAATAGGCAAAAGAAGGGCAGACCATGGTGTGATCACTGTCAGAAACTAGGGCATACTCGAGACACTTGTTGGAAGATGCATGGCAAACCAGCAGATTTGAGGCCCTCTAGACAACAATTCAATAAAGAAAGCCGAGGCAATCATGCCTCATCTGAAGAAAACACAGAAAACACCACAGCAACCGAATCCAGTCCCTTTAACAAGGAGTAGCTTGAGGTTCTACGGAAGATGTTTTCATAGTCACAATTAGCATTAGCCGGTAATGCAATTGGATTTGGGTCTTTAGCACACAAAGGTAATTCTTTAAGTGCTCTTATTGTTAACAAAGAAAAAATGAATTCATGGATTATAGACTCAGAAGCATCTGATCACATGACTGGAGATGTCAATCTTTTTCATCACTATAGTCCATGTCATGAAAATCTTACTGTAAAAATTGCCGATGGATCCATCTTCAAGGTTGTTGGTACAGGTTCTGTTAGTGTTTCAAAAAATCTCACTCTACATTCAATTCTACATGTTCCTAAACTGGATTGCAATCTTCTGTCAATCAGCAAGCTCACTCAAGAACATAACTGTGTTACTAAATTTTATTCAAATATGTGTGAATTTCAGGATTTGGATTCGGGGAGGACGATTGGCAATGCTGAGGTGTGCTCTGGACTTTATCTTCTCAGAGTAGATGGATTTCCTAAAAGACAAACTCACAACGCAGAAAGTGTTAAATCCAAAAATCAGTCTTGTTCGAGTCTCGTTTCCTTGAGTCAATCCAATAAAGATAGTGAAATCTGGTTGTGGCACTATCGATTAGGTCATCTCAATTTCTTGTACCTTCAAAAGTTGTTTCCTTTATTATTCAATAAAAAGGATCCAAAAATGTTTCAATGTGAGGTATGTCAATTTGCTAAACACATTCGCAGCTCTTATCCTATCAAACCTTACAAAGCATCTCATCCATTTTCATTGATCCATAGTGACATATGGGGGCCATCTAGAATTAAAAATATTACTGGGACAAGATGGTTCATATCTTTTGTAGATGATCACTCTAGGATTACTTGGATATTTCTTATGAAAGAAAAATCAAAATCTGGTCAAATTTTCAAAAACTTCAACACCATGATCCAAACACAATTCCAGATAAAAATCCAAGTGTTAAAAACAGATAATGCGAGAGAATATTTTGATCATATCCTAGGTGATTATCTAACAAATCAAGATATTATTCACAAAAGCTCTTGTGTTGATACACCTCAACAAAATGGGGTAGCTGAAAGAAAAAACCGTCACCTCTTAGATGTTGCTCGATCCCTCATGTTCACCACTCATGTTCCTAAACATTTTTGGGGAGAGGCTGTGTTAACTGCTGCCTATCTAATAAATAGAATGCCCTCACGAGTCCTAAACTTCCAAACACCCTACCAAGTCCTTCTTCAGTCATACCCAACTACTCAAGTCCTGTCCTGCATTCCCTTTAAAATCTTTGGGTGTACTGCATTTGTCCACATACATCCTCAACATCATAGTAAACTTGATCCAAAGGCCCTCAAATGTATTTTCATTGGGTATTCTGCAAACCAAAAGGGATGCAAATGTTACTCTCCCATTACAAGAAAATTCTACAATTCCATGGATGTCTCCTTTTTCGAACAAGAGCCTTACTACCCCAAAATTGGTATTTAGGGGGAGAATTTTACACAGGAATACCAACTTTGGGACATTGATACATCTGGGTCATCTCCATCCATCAATCCTCCATCTGGGCCTGGGTCATCTCCATTCATTAATCCTCCATTTGGGTCATCTCCATCCATTAATCCTCTCATATCTTTAACCGATATCTCTCAATCAAATCCGGTTATCCCAACTGAAGTCCTATGTCCAGAACCTCATACTCCTCATACTCCTCAACAAACCAATCCTACACATTCTACAGATCCTGGTGAGTTACGTGTCTATACTAGGAGAAACAAAACTCAAGAAAGAAGAGAACAACAGCCACCTGAGCATGATCATGAATCCAATCCACATCCAGAATCTTATGAAAGTTCACCAGGTAACAAAAGTTTTGAATTTGTCTCTACTGAAGTATCTAATGATGATCTTCACTTGCCAATTGCCTTCGAAAAGGAGTGAGGTCATGCACTTCTCATCCCATTTACAACTTTGTTCCTTATAATGGGCTATCACCTGGTTATGGAGCATTTGTTAGCAGCCTCGACAAAGTACAAGTACCAAACTCTATACAAGAGGCGTCGAAAGTACCGGAATGGAAAGCAGCTGTTTTGGAAGAAATTCGAGCATTGGAGCAGAATGAAACTTGGGAAATTACTGATCAGCCAACTGGAAAATCTTCGGTTGGATGCAAGTGGATCTTTACTGTAAAACACAATACATATGGGAGTGTGAATAGATTCAAAGCTCGATTGGTGGCAAAAGGGTTCACTCAGTCTTATGAAATCGACTACCAGGAAACTTTTGCTCCTGTTGCCAAACTCAATACAGTCCGCATATTGTTGCCATTAGCTGCTAAAACCTAGACTGGCCGCTATACCAACTAGATGTAAAGAATGCATTTCTTAGTAGAGATCTTGCGGAGGAGGTGTACATGGAAATTCCCCCTGGGATTGTTACACAGTTTACTACAAACAAGGTTTGTAAGCTTAAGAAATCATTGTATGGTCTTAAACAATCACCAAGAGCCTGGTTCGACAGGTTCACAAAGGCCATAAAAGGATTTGGGTACTCTTAGTGCCAGGCAGATCACACCATGTTCACCAAGCAATCATCTACAGGAAGAAAAGCAGTACTTATAGTCTATATGGATGTTATTATATTGACAGGAGACCATGAAGAAGAAATACTCAAGCTAAAGGGATTCTTAGCTAAAAAAGAATTTGAGATCAAAGACATAGGCAATCTTAAGTATTTTCTCAGGATGGAAGTAGCACGATCAAAAAGAGGCATCATAGTCTCTCAACGAAAGCACGTGCTTGACCTCCTAAAGGAAACAGGAATGCTTGGATGCAAACCTGCTGACACTCCCATGGACCCATCTGTGAAACTCGAAGCAAGAAATAATAGTGCTCCCGTGGACAAGGGAAGATACCAAAGGTTAGTTGGGAAACTCATTTATCTCTCCCACACTAAACTAGATATTAGTTTTGCTGTCAGTGTGGTGAGTCAATTTATGAATAACCCAACTGAAGAACACTTGGAGGTTGTTTTCAAAATTCTAAGGTATCTAAAGATGACTCTTGGCGAAGGACTTTTCTTCAAAAAGACTTCTAGCAGAGAAGTAAAAATATTCACTGATGCAGATTGGGCTGGATCTGTGACTAACCATCGATTAACTTTAGGATACTGGACCTATGTTTGGGGAAATCTAGTCATGTGGCGTAGCAAAAAGCAATCTATTGTGTCTCGAAGTAGCACGAGAGCAGAGTTTAGAGCTTTGGCACTAGGCTTTTGTGAAGGAATATGGTTGCATAGGGTTCTTCAAGAACTCAATATTCTTATTACAGAACCCATGAAGATGTATTGTGACAATCAATCTGCCATAAGCATAGCAAAGAATCCAGTTCACCATGACAGAACAAAACATGTAGAGATTGATCGGCATTTTGTCAAGGAGAAAATAGAATCAGGGATAATTTCTTAACTCTACATCTCAGCAGACCAACAAACAACAGATATTCTCATGAAAGTAGTCACTAGGAAAATGTTTGAAGAGTTCAAGTCCAAGCTAGGCTTAATCAACATTTACAGCCCAGCTTGAGGGGGAGTGTGGAATTCCTGATTTCTTTTTTTTTTTTATTTCTTGTAAAAAGTCAAAGCTGTAAATTAGGCACCACAATAAAGGGATTTTGATTATGTAATTCCTCATTCTTAGGCAGATATTTTTCCTTTTTGTTAGCATAGTATTTTCAGGATCATTTTCTTGATTTTAGGTCCTGATTTTAGGAAGAAATGATTTCTTTTTTTCCTATAAATATTGTACAGAACTATTCATAAAAATAAGAGAGAATGATTCCTTTCTTCACAATCCCTTAACTTGTTAGGTAATCACTAAGGATGGATTCAAAATATTCCTTTGCATTATCCGTTTTCAAAATTTTTATTTTGGTTTGAAATTGAGTTTGAACCATGGTGTTGAATTTTTGAAATATTGGACCTGCCTCTGATTTTTCTTTCATTAGGAAAATCCATGTAAGTCTAGTGTGATCGTCTATAAATGTTATGAACCAACCAAATCTAGTAATATTTTTTATTCTAAATGGTCCCCACACATCACTATGAATCAATGAAAAAGGTTTTGATTCTTTGTATGGTAGGTTAGGAAAAGTATTTCGAACATGTTTTGCAAATCTACAAATCTCATATTGAAACTCATTCGGATTTTTATTATTGAAAAGAGATGGAAAAGGTTCTTGAGATACATGAAATTTGGGTGTCCTAAGCTATAATGCCATAGCATAACAGTTTTGTCCCCATCATTGTCCCTTTTTGTAAAAACAAAAATTGGGTTTTGACTTACAGACACTGAACAACTAGTATTCTAACCTTTCCTATTAGAAGAATCATCTGCCTCAAGTAGATAATGCCCCGAGCACTCCTTAACATTGCCAATCATCTTTCCCAAATCCAAGACCTAAAATTCACAAGAGTTTGGAGAAAATTTAGTGACACAATTGTAATCCCGAGTGAGTCTACCAACTGATAGTAAATTGCAGTTTAATTGAGGCACTAAAAGGACAGTGTTGAGTGTTAGGTCTTTTGAAACTTTTACTGATCCAGTCCCAATCACTTTTGAAGGTGATCTATCTACTATCTTGACTCTTATGTTCTCATAGCAAGGGCTGAAATTCATTAGAATTTCTCCATCTCCAGTCATTGTGGTCTGAAGCTCCTGAATCCACAATCTATGAACTCAATATATCTTTTCTAGCGCTTAAGGCACTTATAAAATTACCTTTTTGAGCTAAAGATCCAGTCCCAATTGTCAGGGTAGAATCGGTTGCCTATGATTCCTTGATCAATTGCTTCAAAATCTCCAACTGTTTTTTGCTAAACAGGTTAGTCTTGGCAAGTACAGAATTTTCTTCTCTAATTGTTGTATTGCCTCGGTTTTGTGGGCATGGGGGCTTCTAATGTACTAGTTTCCCATGAATCTTCCAGCATGTCTCCTTGGTGTGTCTAGGCTTGCGGCAATGTTCACAATATGGGCGTTCCTTCCTTTGTCGGTTGTCAGTTCCTTGATTCTATGGTCTACGAGTAACTAGGGCTGAATTTTGACTGGAGGTGTGACGGCTGAAGTCCCCAACATAACCTTTTTCCTGCTTCTTTCTGAACCTCTAAAAAAGCTTCTCGAAGGCTGAGTTGTGGCCTCATTCCCTGAATCCTTCCTTAAACTTCATCAAGGTTTTTGTTGAGGAAGAACTAGATCTTTCGGTGGCCATCTCAAATTTCAACATAGGCAAATTGATTTAGATTTTAGGTTTCCGATAGTAGCTCTGATACCACAAGGGAATAGGAAAAGATGAATTTTTATTCCTCTTTTTCAAAAAACGTGTTGTACATCCCTATTTATTGATGATAATACATCTACAAAAAAGAGAGATCTGCCTATCAAATTGCTATAAAATCTCTTAAAAAACAGAAACAACTAAAATCAGCTAATAATAACCAAGAGAATCGGGTAATAACCAGCCTTGATTCTCCGAGATATCCTAGGAGACTAATTATCTAAAAATAAAAATATTCTACAATATTCTACGCTTTGTTTAAGCATAGAAAGTATACAAGTATCTTTCTATCTACTTGTAAATTTAAACCAGATAGTATGTGTTAGAATGCCTATAATTGTCTTTTTAGATTTTTTATGTGTCTGTTTTTGTAGAATCCAAGTAGTTGTTTTTGTTTTCTATTTTTTAGGGAAGATTGTTTGTTAGTTGGATAAGAAATCTACCAATTTAAAGAATAAAAGGTCGGCTGTACTCGTCAGTTTGGTTGAGAAATTCAGATTAATAAAAAGTGCAGTGTTTTTATCGTGTTTTCTCCTCTAGTTTGTTTACATGGTATTAGAGCTAGGTTAGAGTTGAGAAAAATGATGGCTAAAATGGCTATGACTGGAGCAAGAAGAGGTGAGGGTTTTGAAGTTGCATCTAGTACTTCTTAACCAACCTCTACAATTGTTCCCACTACAGTATCAGAAAATTTTAGCCATGCTTCCTTACAAATTACCACGTGTAAGTTGAATGGGACAAATTTTGTAAAGTGGTTTTGTTCCGTTCTAATGGTGGTACGAGGCAAAGGGAAAATTAGGCTACTTAGATGGGACTATTGCCTAGCCGAGTAGTGGTGATCCTGCCTATCGAAATTAGGAAGCTTAGAATTCAGTGGTTATGGTATGGCTGATTCATTCTATGGAGGATAATATAGCCGACACCTAAATCCTCTTTCCTACAGGACAAAAGATTTGGGATGCCGTGACTTTGGCATACTCAGATCTTGAAAACTCATTCCAAATGTTCGAACTTAGAAATAAAGCATGTAACCTAAGACAAGGAGAGAATGATGCAACGACTTGACGAAGCTTTGGCAGGAATTGGATTTATTCACTACTTTAGCATGGAAGGATCCTGATGATGCAATACTCTATAGGAAGATGGTTGAAAGTGACTAGATCTACGACTTCCTTGTAGGACTCAACAAGGAATTAGATGATGTAAGAGGGCGACTACTCGGAATTAAACCATTGCCTAAAATTGAAGAAATCTTCGCCGAAGTCCGCCGAGAGGAGAGTTAACGTAGGGTAATGCTAGGGGAAGTGTCTACCCCTGTGGTGGATAACTTGGGTTTGGTTGCAAAAGGTAGCCACAACAGGAGCAAACGGGATGGAAATCGAACAAGTGACCATAAGGGATGCCAAAAATGGTGTGACCATCCCCCTGTGGTGGATACCTTGGGTTTGGTTGCAAAACGTAGCAACAACAAGAGTGAACAGGATGGAAATTGAACAAGTGACCCTAAGGGATACCAAAAATGGTGTGACCATTGTCAAATTGTATCATACTAAGGAAAATTGTTGAAAATTACATGGAAAACCAGCCAATGCTCCAAATCGGTCTCATGGACGTAATGGAAGAGGATTTCAGATCTCCTCCGAGGCAAACATAGAGTTGTAGTCTGAAGCATCTGGGGTCTTCACTAAAGATCAATTGGAGCAGCTTCAAAAATTCTTGAATGAGTCCCATCCAACATCAAGATCACTTATGGCTCAAACAAGTATTTCTTCAACTGGTTTTACTAGTTTAACAAAAAAGGTGAGCCTTGAATCATTGACTCTACTGCCACAGATCATATGACGGGATGTGACAAATTATTTACTACCTATGTTCCAATTCCCAAAAACCACAGGGTCAAGGTTGCAGATGGTCCTTGGTTGTGGCAGGAATAGGAACCATTAATCTCGAGCCCAGTATTATACTCAAAGCTGTTCTACATGTGCCTAGTTTATCTTGCAATCTTTTGTCCATTAACAAGATCACAAAAGATTTGGATTGTCTAGTTAATTTTTCTCCATCTGTTTGTGTTTTCTAGGACCCGATTTCGAAGAGGAAGATTGTCAGTGCTAAGGAGGTTGACGGTCTCTACTACTTTGAGGAAGCTGTTTCCATGAGTGGTCATGTTCAAAAGGCTATAGGATTTTCCTCTTATTCTGGGACTCAAGGAATAATGTTCTTACATTATAGATTAGGTCATCCAAGTTTTACATATTTGAAATTCTTGTTTCCATCTTTGTTTCAAAAGAACGATTCATTTCAATGTGAGTTTTGTCAATTGGCTAAACATAGACGTCTTCCTTTTCCTCCCCAACCGTATCATGTTTCAAGACCATTTGTGTTAATTCACAGTGATATCTGGGGTCCCTCTTGTGTTTTAGGTGTTACTAATAAGAGATGGTTTATTACGTTCACTGACAACCATACACGTGTGTGTTGGGTGTACCTCCTAAAGGACAAATTTGAAACTGAAATCGTGTTAAAAAATTTTCATGCTATGTTAAAACCTAATATAATGAAAATATTAAAATAATTCGTACCGATAATGGCACTGAGTATTTTAATACAATTCCTGGGAATTTTCTTACAACAAATGGAATTATTTACCATAGTTCTTGTGTGAGTACACCACGACAGAACGGTATCTCAACGAAAAAATCACCTTTTTAGAAGTAGCACGTTCGTTACTTTTTATGTCTAATGTGCCTAAATGTTTTTGGGGGGATGTAGTTTTGACGGCTTGTTATTTGATTAATAGGATGCCATCACGTGTCCTAAACTATCAAACTCCTCTTGGTTCTTTGTCTAAATCCTATCCTAATCCACGTTTTTTATCCACCCTGGATTTAAAAATTTTTGGATGCACATCCTTTGTTCATAATCTTGAACCAAATCAAAGTAAACTTGATCCATGATCTTTTAAGTGCATATTTTTGGGATATTCTTCCACAAAAAAAGGGTATAGATGTTATTCACCAGAAAAACAAAAATATTTTATTTTCAGAGATGTTACATTTTTTGAAGATAAACCTTTTTTTGTGAAAAATTCGTGTCAGGGGGAGGGGGAGGGGGAGCATCCATGGTTGCCATCAGATTTGGATTCAAAATCTAAACCTAATCTTTGGGAATATTTCTAGGATTTATTCCCTGATTTTTGATCCTTACCACCGATTCCTCAAGATTCCCCTAAAGTTTCAAATTCTGAACCACCCTTCACTATTGTGCATCCGAATTTACCACTCCAAAATCCACCTCAAGATTTGGTTATCTGCCAAGATCTTGCACCGAATTTATAATTTCAAAAACTGCTTCAAGATTTGGTTATATGCCAAGATTATCATCCAAATCTTCCTACTCAAGATCTCACAGAAAATCTTCCATCCCAAGATTCTCCCATGCAAACAACCAGGGATTTTCCTTCCACTACTTTTGATCCTCTTAAGTCAACAAATCCTCCCTCGAATTTGATATTTCCACCTCAGCAAATTTTACGCTCTCAAACCTGATCCATTAAAAAATCAAACGATAGGGGGAGAAAATAAAATACAGCTATTTGAATATACTTAAGGAGACAACGCCCAAAGGAAGTAGAAGTCTTAGACACCCACTGCCAAGATTCCAAATTGAAATCAGGTATGGATACATGGTCAGAACAACTTGGTGATTTTCCAATTGCAATTAGGAAAGGGACTCGCACATGCATAAAGCATCCGATATCAAAGTTTGTGGGTTATGGCCACTTATCTAGACCAATGCAGGTTCTTATGGCTAACCCAGCAGAAGAGGCAATTCCCAAAACAATACAGGAGGCATGGAGCAGTCTGACATGGAGGAAACCAATCAAAGAAGAGATGGATGCACTTGAAAAAAATGGAACTTGGGTGATTGTTTAGAAACCTGGCGACAAGCCGATGGGATGCAAGTGGGTCTTTACAATCAAATATAAGGCAGATGGATCTATTGAGAGATACAAAACGAGACTTGTTGCAAAAGGCTATACTCAGACATATGGAATAGATTATCAAGAGACTTTCACACTTGTAGCGAAGATGAATACTATACGTGTTCTTCTTTCTCTTGCTGTGAATCTAGACTGGGCACTACAACAATTAGATGTAAAAAATGCCTTATTGAATGGGGACTTGGAGGAGGAGGTATATTTGGATTTGTCACCAGGATTTGATGAAGAAAAGAAACATGGCAAGGTATGTAAATTAAAAAAGTCTTTGTATGGGTTGAAGCAGTCTCCAAGGGCATGGTTCGATCAGTTCGCCAAAGTAATCCACAGGATGAACTATAAACAGGCTCACGCGAATCATACTCTATTTTATAGACATAAGGATAACAAAGTTACTATTCTTATTGTCTACATTGATATAATTTTAACAAGGGATGATATAGCTAAGATGGAGAATTTGAAGAATTTGGCTGCTAAGTTTGAAATAAAGGACCTCGGAAGTCTATGATATTTTTTGGGTATGGAAATTGCTAGAAATAAAATAAGGATCAGGCTTATTGATAGAGACAAGGATGATGGGGTTCAAACCTGTAGAAACTCCAGTGGAATATACTACAAGGCCGAGTGAAATAGAGTCAAAGTAATCCAGTTGATCGTGGGAGATATCAGCGACTAGTTGGAAGACTAATCTATCTTTCACACTCAAGGCCCGATATTGCCTTTGTTGTCAGTTTGGTAAGCCAATATATGCATTCACCTATCGAGGCACATATGGTAGCGTTACACAGGATTTTGAGGTACCTAAAGGGGACACCAGGGAGAGGACTATTTTTAAGAAGAGTGAAGAAAGGAGTCTAGAAGTATACACTGATGCGGATTGGGCAGGCGCAGTTGGAGATAGGTGGTCAACCTCCGGATGCTGTACGTTTGTCTGGGGCAATTTAGTGACCTGGAGAAGCAAAAAACAATCGGTTGTGGCTAGAAGTAGTGCAAAAGCCGAGTTAAGATCAGTAGCACATGTAATTTGTGAGATTTTGTGGCTGAAGATATTATTGGAAGAGTTGAAAATAAGAATGGGACTGCAGATATTATTGGAAGAGTTGAAAATAAGAATAGGACTGCTTCTAAAAGTATACTATGATAATAAAGCAGCGATAAATATTTCACACAATCCTGTTCATCACGATCGAACCAAACACGTAGAAGTTGATCGCCATTTTATTAAGGAGAAGATTGGGAATGGAACAATCCTCATATCCTATGTGCCTACTATAGAACAAGCAGTAGACATCCTCACTAAAGGACTATTGAGATCTTTGTTTGAAAAGTTTGTAGATAAGTTGGGAATGTTTAATTTCTATAGCCCAACTTGAGGGGGAGTGTTACAATGCCTATAATTGTCTTTTTAGATGTCATATGTGTCTATTTTTGTAAAATCCAAGTAGTTGTTTTGGTTTCCTATTTTTTAGGGAAGATTGTTAGTTAGTTAGATAAGAAATCTGCTAAGTCGGAGAATAAAAGGTAGGCTGTACTCGTTAGTTTGGTTGAGAAATTCATATTAATAAAAAGTGCAGTGTTTTTATCGTGTTTTCTCCTCTAGTTTGTTTACAATATGCATTAATATTTTCTATTTCTTTTGACGCGGCAATGGTGTTTGCCAAGTTATTGAAGCCGAAGGAGTTATAGATCCTTTAATTGAGACTCTAAGTTGCTTAGACATTTCTGATAATTTGATGGAAAAGGTTTTTATAGAGTAGTATTGATTATTTACCACAAGTAATTTTGGAAATAATTCTATATGGTGCCAAAATGACATAGGTCGTTATTGCACTGTAGACCTTGGATATTCTTGCGCGGAGCTTAGACCCTAGTAAAGAAATGAGGTCAAAGGTTAGTCAGTTGCTTCTTGTGACATCTTATGGAAGCTCGTAGATAATGAATTACTTACAAAATGTATTGCAGCTTTATAGTTTTATGATGGACCATTCAATGGATCAAATAAGGGATTGGATGAAGCAAGAAACTCTAATCTTCCTAAAGAAAAAAATGGAGATCTGACTGAGATAGACAACCCAAAAACAAAAACCAAAAACAAAAACCAAGTTTCTTCGGTTCTTCTGTTTTTCCACCCTTTATTTGGGATTTTAGTTGTTCTAAACTATAAATTGCCTTATAATACATGTACATTCCTTGGGTTGCAGTTGTTAAGTGTAAATTAGAGTTTTTACCTAGCAATCATTAGAATATTAACTTTCAGTAATAGTCAAACAAGTAGCTTAACTCGATCTGTCTATCTGAGTCTTAACAACACTCCTCAATATGCATCTTCTCGATTTGTGTCGTCTGGAATTGTCGTAAGACCTCTTGTTATTAGGTGGTCTTCACATGGTTCGGTGACTGCAGGCCGTAGGTGGCTGCAAAAAATCTACAAGTGCACAGAATCATAGACAAGTAATAAAGAGCGAGTAGAATATTGTTTTCACGAGGATTGCGTTAATCTAGCCAAGTACTGAAATTGGCTAACTCTAAAACTATTTGAACAATTGAATAATGGAATGACAAAAGGAAGACAAAATAAATTAATGAAAATGATAAAGTGCAATTTTAACATATGAAAATTTAATGTATTAAGACATCTAGGGTTTCCGATTCACCGGATTAATCCTATCCAATTTTTTTAATTTAATTAACCGATGTTTATTCCTATGTCGATAATGAATTTCTGTTAGGTAATCATTAGTCATTTTCAAGCATTAATAGTTTATCCCAGTAGTAAATTTCCTACATCTTTGTAAAATTTTAAACGCACTAAGATTCATTAAGAACAAAAAATTCATAATATTATACAAGTTTCATAGATATCTATATCCTATGACAATCTTATCGCATCTAATCATGGTCAAATTTAATTATTGTTTCTCAGCCTTAAATTACATCACAAATCATGCAAAAGGTGCGTAAACTGTTATAAGCATTAAGATCAGATTAAACACTTAGCATAGATAATGAACAAACATCGAATTGAATTAAATTAAATAAAAGTGAACATTCATAAAGGGGCTACATCGTGGCCGTAGAAAAAAATGGAAATTAGTTCATAATGAAACTAAAAACAATTTTAAATAATGCCTTAAACATGATGAGTGAAGAAAAAGAACTATGTTTGGATGCGAATATGGTTTCCGTCTCTAGGTTGTTCCATTCTTCTTCTCCAAAACAGTAAGTTCTCTCCTATTGTCTATAGTTCTTCTTTCTTAAAAACCATGCTTCAGCCCCTCATATTGTTCTATTTATAGGCTAGGGTTTGTAAGGGTACTTTGGAGTCGAAATTAAACTTAGAGTCGAAAAAAAATCGCACCGGCGGCTAGGCTTTATCTTTTTTGGCACCTAAGCACCCACATTGTTTCAGAATGGCACCTAGACGCCATCTGTTCAATGCTTAGGCACTATGTTGCACATCAGTTGTTTAGATTCTCTTTGAAGTAGTGCCTAGGCGTTATGCTTTCGAGTTTAAGTACTAGAATTTCTGTTTGCAGGAGCACCTAGGTGCTCATAAACTGGCATCTATGCGCTAGTCTGTCTTCAAGTCCACTTGTACTTATTTTCCAGTCCACTTTGCCCCGCAACTTGCCAATGCGCATTTTTCCTAAAACTCTACAAAAAAACATAAAACAAGATCAAACTCCAATAATTTACTCAAAACTAATAAAATATTAAGTTAGAATCATCCAATAAATTAGCCTAGAACTAACTTATCATAGGTTAATCTCCAATTGTTTGAATGCATCTTTCAGTGGTCAAGATGGGAACACAAAATCAAATTCACAAAGTGAATTTGGTTGTAGTGAACATTATTTCAAATTGCAAATACTCGCTAGATCTAAATGAAGTAACATCCTCCCTTAAATAAAAAAAAAAAAAAAAAAAAAAGAGAGAGAAGTAATATCCACCACATTAATCTTCTTTCTGTTCTTGGAGAATCACCAGACAGATTTTCTTCCTCTTTTCCTACATTTCTGGTTTTCCACTCATAGAAATCACCATTTATGACCGCCTGTTATTAGCGCTGACAATATAACATGTAAAAGTTGTTTCCTACAGATCCATGTTTAACCCCGCTTATTGTCCAGTTGAAATCAGAAACATAGATGAACTTTGAGAACATTCTGAATGATATAGCATCTCTGTTATTAGACTTGATTGGAAGCTGCTTCCCTGAATGAATATCAAGAATTGTTTTAATTGATTTTGAATGTTTTTATACTATGTATGGGTATAGATACATGGAACTATCACTCGTGGCAAGTATTTCTAGCAATTTCTTTTCTTTATGGTAAAATTTTCCTTTCCTGTTAAGCATTTCTTTCTAGAATGCATGAACTTGAAATGTGTTTAAAATTGAATTTAAGTTCTCTCAAAGCTGACCTATATGCTACAAAAATATTGTGATGATAATTGTGGCAGTACTGCCTAGCTAAAGTTAAATCTTACGTCTTATGTCCACCGGAAAAATGTGCTAGACTCTGCAGTCATCGCTTGCCTTGTTGAGATTTTGAAGACCTCAACTCTGAACTTACAAAGGAAAGCTGCTTCCATTCTTGAATTTGTTGCAATTACTGACCCAACTATGGGCATGGTCATGTCGGTGGATATTGAATCCTCTCTGGATGCTCTTTCCAACAAAAGGTTCTGAAAGGTAAAGGGACGGTTTACTCTGGTAAAGTTTGCAATTTTCTGATTTGCAACTCTTATTGAATCAGTGACCCACTACTTCCATGTCAATATGTTGTTTGCAGTTAAATAAACTTGTTCCATTGTCGTTGGATGCCTAATTCTGATCTTGAAAAGAATTGAAACTCTGTTTGCATGATGGTTGTGGTATATGTTGTTTCAATATGTCGAAACAATGCCATGCAGGGCGTGTCAAGCGCCCTTAGGATAATTTAGGAAAACACCCTCTTCTCCTATAACTGTTAACCTTGCTGTCTTCTGCAAAACAAATTGCTTAATCTTTGATATTAAATTTTACACACACACACGCACACGCAAAATATATGTCGTATCACTAATCTAAGAGAGGCCACTTCCTCTAAATTCTTCAAGATAGTGGCTTAAAATATATATATATATGTTCTCCTGCTCTGGTTGTATCACTTTTGTACATCAATCAATAGTGTAGGCCTCAGACGTTATTCAACAGTGTTTTTGTGTTTTGGAGCTTTTGAGCTTTGGAACTCAATGCTACTCTGACTCCCCTCTTTCCATTTGTTATTCTACTGCTAAGGAGATTCAAGGACTAACAAGTAAAAAGCTAATAGTTTTTCTCTTTGGTAATTTTAGTTCCATTCTTGACTGCACTTGGATGTTTAATTTCTTGTGGGTCCTTGTGCAAACAGAGACTCTGATTTAGAGGGAAAGGAGCCAGAAAAAAATGCCCTTGAAGTAGAAGAAGCCAGTCTCGCAATTTCTGCAGCCTCTCGGTTGCTAACAAAACTGCTTGATTCCGAGCAGTTCTGCCGCAACGCAAATTCTTGCCATTTCACGAAGTTGCTCTGCGATATCCTCAAGTCTAGCATCCCTCTTCACTGCAAAGACTGGGTTGCTGCTTGCTTAGTTAAACTTGGATCTCTTTCAGGTCCCAAGCCAAATCTTGAGGAATCAATCAATGTGGAGGTAACCCTTTACGAGACCATACCAAGACTAATCGAGCACTTAAAACATCGTCCTCTTTACAAGTGAAAGAAGCTGCCGTGGTAGAACTCAAACAGAATGATCGCTGAGGGCATCGTTGATTCTACTCAAGCTGTTGCTTCCGAGGGATGGATACCCCCTTTAGTGAAGCTCATCGAGGAAGGGAGTGATAGGGTGGTCGAAGCAGGCCTGGCGATACTGTCTAATATGAGCATGGATGGTGACAATCATTTGGAAATTGTGGATTCAGGAGCAGTGCCGGTATTGAGGAGGATTGTTCTGTCACAAAGACCAACGGACAAGGGCACTTCATTTGCTTGGGATCTCGCCAACATGATGAGATCCCAGCACCACCATACTTTTTTAGTTACATGCTGAGTGTGTAAAATATAAAACAGTTTCGTTCTTTTAGAAAAATCTACCAATTTGTTTTGCTATTCTTGGAAAGCCTTGAGGAGCTTATATACCATGATGACATGTTTCCCTCAACAGTTCTCTGTAAGTGTAAAAGATTAAATACAAATCCAATTTTGTCATAAGCCAGTTGAGCTTCCTAGTTTTATGTTCCTCAATTGCTAAAAGTTGTTGAGATCAAAACAATACTTGATGGTTCGTAGTAATTGATTGTTCTACATCACATGGTGTCAATAGACACTTGACACTTGAGGCAAGTGTAGAAGGAAAGTTCCAAAAAGTATAATTTCATCGGAGGAACAACTAGTTTGCTCGGGTTATTCCCAACATTGAATTCTTGTCAAACTCAGTGGCACATTTTTCTAGACACATAGAGAGTGTTTAGGAACCAAGTTAGAATTTTAACACTGTAGTGTGAGATTTTTACACTTTACCATGTGAGAGTTTTACACTGTAGTAGTTGAAAGTCTTGTAAACAATCAATAATGAGGAATGATTACTAATCAATGATTTCTTTTTTTGCATTGTCAGTTTGACAAGAATTTAGAATTGGGAATATATTTAGATGACTAAAAAAAATACAAGAATACTTTTTAATTAGTTTAAACTCAACAAGGCATTGCATATTTTGATAAGTTCAGGTGATGCTTTTTTAGATTTTCTTTTATAGAATTACAATCAGTCTAAACGAGCAATTTTATGCGAAGTTGACGAGACGACTAATGTCCAGTGACAATTACTAGTTACTATACAAAAAGAAAATCTATGAGGAGATATTAACAATTATATGTGAAGTTTGAATGTCTAATGACAACTACTAATAACTAAAGAAAAAGAAAATCTGAGGTTTATATCTCCTCAGGTGCCAATTTAGTTGAGCTAGTAGTCTCCCTAAATCGAATTCAAGGACTTGGAATTGAATGAATTATCAACTTCATTAGGTTAGGACCATTTGCAAGACGAGCCCACAAAGAAAAGAAGAAAAAAGAACCTAAAAAAAGACGAACCGAATAAGACAAGAAAAACAAGGACGTTAATTGTTAGAACACAACATATGCATTTTATATTATTGAAATTCCAGCATCAGAAATATCTGTAAAATCCACCCTTGTACATTTTTATGATGTTTTGTACATTTTTCCACAGCATAAATATTTACTAGAAAAGTGAATTCATTGGGAAAAAAAACTTATTCATTTCCCGTTGCCGTTTGTGCATGTCTTTAATTCTTTTACTATGCTTAGATATTTTCCCCATTTCTAAAAAGGCTTCTCCATTAATAGATATAGAAGTTTTTAGCACATTTCTGTTGGCTTCAGAACCAGCACAGCTAGAGAACATGTCTTTTTTATCATGCTGTGTTTACAAGACCACAAACATTTCAAACCCCAACACCAACAATGACTCACCACCACCTCACTACTCCTCGTCTCAAGCCTCCCATCAATAGTCTAACAACACAAGACAAGAACAATAAGAAGAAGCCTTATCACCAACACAGGCCAAGACAGCTTTCTGTCATTGAAATCAAGCGCGCCATCGGCACCGGCTGCTTCCAACCCCAGGCATGCTCCTTAATCATACTCTTCCTTTCCCTGCTATGCACACAAGTTCTTCATATAACAGAAATATCTTTTATGTTCAATTAATAGACCATTATAATAGTAAGTTAGATTTTAAAATATTTTCTTAATAAATTGCTTGATGTTCATCTTAGCTAGCTTCCAATCATTGGTGTTTGTATTAAAATGGCGTCTTAAACTGTTTTCTTGAATCTGGCCATTGAAGTTTCGCTTTATAATATCATAGTGCTCTGAAACATGTTTCTTTTTTATTTTTTATTATTTTGTCAAAGTTTAAGGGTCATGTGTTTGTGGTTCAGGATTTTTTTTATTGTTATAATTTAAATTTAATATATGGGAAAGTAAATATTTCAGGGACATGGAAGAGCAAAAGGATGCGAAATTCGACAGGTCTGCACTGAGTTTTTAGGACAAATTTTAAGGGTCATTGCAAAAGCAACTTCGTGAGGTCGGGGAATGGATGACGGACCGAACAGAGAAAAGAATTTGTTCGTCAGGTAATTTATATATCCCTTACTAATAGGATAATAACTCTACATGCTGCAGGTTTTAAAGTTCCAAGTCTCTGATATAAAAAATAATAATAATAAGAAAATGAGAATGTTTTGAAAAATATGCTAGAATTGTTTTTGAAAGTTTGTTTGAGTGTATACAATGGTGTATTTTTAAAAACAAAATTTTTTAATATTTTTTAATATAAAAAAGTAAATTTAATTTTTAATAATACTAATTAATTAATATAATTCTAATTAATTGTAGACGGTTGATCTATAATCAAATATGAAAATACTTGTTTAGTTTGTTAGAATTCTGTTTAAAGAACTCGGGCCTGTTAATTGGACCTATTAGCTTGAGTAAATGTGTAAAGATAGGTGTAATAGACAGAATAAATAATTCTGTAAAAAGAAGAATATCACACACAGGATTTATAGTGGTTTATTCTGTTAAAGAAGAGTTACGTCAACTGTAATTCACTAAAATGTTCTAGGTACATATTACAAGAGAGCAAAAAGAAATGAGAAAACAATTGAACAGCGTTTCTGTATCTTGTTCTATCTCCCCCCTTGTATTAGGCAACCGTCTCCTTATATAGAGAATATGGATGAGTTGTGGCTCCCAACCGTCCAACCGTCTAGCGAAGTGGGATAATGTGCAACTGCAGTTGTGGGACACGTGTCAATCTGCGATAGGCCAAAAGAATCATGTCTCCCCCATGTTTCGGCCCATGATCAGCGTGTTAATATCCGTCAGTTCGTGCTGATAACCGTTAACTCTAGCGATCGATTCGGTCGAGTAAACACCTAGACACAAACTTGGATTATGTCGAGCAACGAATATAACTTGAATGCTTCTTACCCTGCACAAAAAATAGAAAATAGAATCTATCTAACTAAACGAAGCGTCTTTCTTCGATCTACTCAATTCGTTTAAACATTAGGCCTTCTAGGCCTGTAGGTAATTTGGACCTGACTAAATTATACCCCAACAGCTAGCCCCCCACTCCTTAGTTGATGTAATTGACTACAAGAATGATTAAAGATTAGGCTCTAGTCTAACAACACATCACCCTTACTAAAATCTCGCACTTGCACTCGAATCATTACCCTTTTTTGGGAAATTGAGATACTCAACAACCTACAACACATGTCACCACACAATTGGCAAGCGCCAAAATATCTTTGTTATGCTGACATATGCATCTGCCTTGAAAGGACGCCACCTCACTTTGGGCAGGAATTCAAAAAGGCGCAAATTCTTGGCCCTCGGATCAATTTGTCCAGGAACACTCTCAACTGTCGATCAAATTTCTTCAAATAGTATATAACACATACTTTCTCTCTCTGCTTCATTTTGCTCCTTCCTCCACGAACTCAAGGCGATTTCCTTCATTTTCTTTGAGTTTCCCAACGATTTCCAGGCAAGATTTCTCTCTTTTCTTTCGATTTTCTTGCGTTTTTCTTGTTTACTCAAGCTCAAGCAATGACGAGGACCCCTGATCGAGTAGTGATGAGAGAGAAGTCGATGAAATGATCTGATAGTAGTCCATAATTGAATTAAGTTTTAGAATTCGTGGCATTGGAAATGGCCAAGATATGTCAGACCCCAAGGGAAAAACAAAATCATCCAACGGGTCCTTCCAAAAGAGATAATCAAATCGATCCGATTGAGAAATGAAACTAAATATCTCCAACTAAAAGTGTATCCTTTTTTACAAAGAATCCAAAATCTGTTTTGACTGAAGGGAATTTGTAGATGATTAGGTCAAAGTATAGGATCCCATCCTCAGTCGAAATGTGTCTACCCTATTCAAAGGAACGAGCATATACACAAAATGACAACTAGTTTTGTATATACGTTAAGTGGTTTGAATTTGGTCTCCGACTGTCGATTTTAGAGTTTATGATTGAAATTGTCTGCCACTTTGACATCTCTATGACCCAACTTATGCCGAATGGGGTTTGGCTACTTATCGGTCTTATGGTACTAATTGAAAAGGCCGGCATCGACTTTGACATACACAAATTTCTTCATTGCTATTATCTAAAACTGAATTGCAAAAATCCCAGACGATTCTACTTTGTATATCGGCAGTCGAAGCAACTCATCATCGAGTTTGTGAACACAGACGGACATTGGGAGAGAGATACTTTTTTATGTCAATCGACCACGATTCCATCGAACTAACATCCTGATTTCCTTTTCCATTTACTTTTGGGCACATTGGTAAGCATCAATACTTGTGTTTGTTTTAAACAGTAATTCCAACTAATCTTAAGTTTTCTTTCTTTGTAGATTACAAGCTAAACCATCAGGCTCCAATTGGGGAAAGGTTCTAAGTGAGATTAGACACATTGCTCGCTCTAGAAGGAAGAACCTGGGGAGAAATTTTGTAGTCCGATTGACTCGAGAAGTCATCAATTTGGAAGCGCTTTTACGAGATCCCAAAATGTATTCCTTTTTTATTTCCAAAACGAGTCGATTGGGTCTTTGTATGCCATGGTGTACTTCAGCGGCTGTACGGTCCATCCAAATATATTACTCCTCTATCTGACAAAGGCATTCATCTCGTAGAAGCTGCATTATCAACCATGAAGGTGACATTGCCTTCCATTGGAGAGATGAGGAGAAAGAAAGCTATGGACAAAGCAGCAAAGAAAAAGAAGACTGAAGCCAACGAGCCCTAAGTACTGAAAGAGGTGCCCCCACCAGTTGATTCGTCTGAATTGCCTCCACCACCTCCATTTGATATTCAGCACCCACCGTCGAAAAAAAGAAAGGGGCTAAGTCTTCGGCACAGGCCGAAGACGTCGAAGCAAGGGTTCTTGAGAAAACCCTTGATGTTCTAGAAAATGTCAACATCACCCAAGATAAAAGAGGTGACGACAAGAGCGGCCATGAATTTTTATTTCGACAAGGATAAGGAGCTTCTCAGTGGGAAACCATTTTCATGGTTGTACAACAAATCGGCTACAGTTATGGGACATGTGGGTCACAATCAATCACCTTTATATGATTTGAGTTCGTTTAAGTCGATTCATACTGAATTTTCCTACTGTGTAAACTCTTCTACTCCATAATATTTTTGCCAACAAAGCTGCACACAAGTAAGAGCAGGAGCTACTAAAGAACAGGGAGCTCAGAGAAAAGCTGAAACAGGCAAAATCTTCAAGGGATAGCATGAAGACAGAACTGGATGAAGTAGTCAATTCCTTTACTAGATCCAAGGAAAGAACATTGAACTTGGGCAGCAATCTTCATCTATCTAAGGAGAAAGTTGAAAACTTAAAGAAAATAGTGCAAGCCAAGGACAAGGACATTGAAGAAATCAAGCAACGGCTCCTTGAGGTCCACATCACTTCTTCTTTCAAGGCACGGCTCGAGGCCTTGATAAAATTCAAATTAGGCAAACTCAGCGCCGAGGCAATCAATGAAGAGATAAAAATATTGCAAGAACTGCTATCGATGGATGACACAGACATTCAAGTCCTTGATAGATTGGCCTGTCAAAATGTTTTTGTTGATCCCCCTGCTTTTGAGCCAAATATTGTTCCAATTCGAGTGGTGAATTCGCAAACCCCCTAATTGTCGAGCTGACTGAAGGAGAGAGTGTTCAACCTACGGAGAGAAGAGAGTCTTAAAAATTAATTAGTTTATATTTGAATCTATGTTTGTTTAATCTGTACCGAATAGCCCCTCCTTTTTTTAAATGAAATTTAGTATCAAACTTCACTTTATTAATTCAGTTTCAAATTAATTGTGCTTTTATATAATGAGTTTGGCGATCAAACAGTTGGCTGATTTTGACAAAGAAATTAGAATTCCATTGTGCTATTAGATGAATAATTTAATTAATGTGGATCCCGATGGATTAGTGTAGATTGACTGAACCATTATTATGGTGTATATCGAACTCCAAAAGAATTGGTCGAACCAAATATAGACAATGAAAATAATGCTGCGAGATCAAGCTCTAAGAGACTTCATCGAATCCACTTTGGTGTTTAAAGCCATGATGATGGCATCAATGTATTCGACGAGTACAGTTCAGATCAAATTGATCGAACCTAAACTTGAGAGCCATGAAAGTGTTTCTCAAGGAAATTTTTATAGACTTTATCGAGCCCAATGGAGCCATAAAGATGGCAGTGCGAGAACATTTAGATTGGGCTTGTTGAGACCGAGCCCGAAGGAGGGCCATAAAGATGGCATGTGAGAATGATCGGATCAACTAGGTCGAGTCTAAAATAGGGCCATAAAGATGGCATTTGAGAGCTTTCGGATCGAGCTAGTCGAGTCTGAAGCGAGGCCATAAAGTTGGCTTCATTAGATTGAGTTCAAATCAAACTGGTCGGGTATGAAGTAGAACAATGGAGATGTCATCGTGAACTTGGTCTTGATCAAGCCAGTCGAGTTTGAAGTAGCCTCGAAGAAGGCATCATGAATTTTGTTTCGAATGAAGGTGACATTGAAGATGTCAAAGTGAGTGTAGCTTAAGACCACTTAGTTAACATCCTAGGAAAATAAAATATGAATTAATAAAGTGGCTGCACTTGTTTATATAATCTATGAGCTGCCTACATAACCATGTGTAGGGATCAAGCCAGGTGTAGTTCAATTTACATACAAACGAACAATAACTAGGCAGAAAAATAAATTACACATAATACTTCCTTAAGTGATGCATGGTCCAACTTCTTGTGATGGTTGATCCATCCAATCTTTCTAGCATGTATACTCCATCTCGAATGACAGACCGAATTTGATAGGGGCCTTCCTAGTTTGCCGCGAACTTCCCAACACAAGCTTATTTCATATTTCTGAAAAACTTTCCTAAGCACGAGTTCACCTTCTTGGAACTTCCTAACTTTAACCTTTTCATTATAATATCTAGAGGTGGCTTGCTGTTAGCATTTAAGAAGATAGAAAGCTTTATCCCTTTTGTCATCTATCAGGTCCGATGCATCCTGCATCATTTCATCATTCTTCGCTTCATTTAATAGTAAGTAATAGACTTGTAAGTTTCGAGAGACTACCTTCGTAGAAAAGAAGGATTTGTCGGTTGCCCTTCCCGGAGTCATTTGATAGGCCCAAAGATCCATCAGGAGTTCCTTGACCCAATGCCCTTTTCTTTCCTTAAGTTTCTTCTTTAGATTCTTCATGATCGTCTTATTCATTGCTTCTGCTTGGCCATTTCCTTATGGGTAACTTGGCATTGAAAAGGTTAAAATAATGTTATAATCGTAACAGAACTTCTTGAAGGACGAGGAGATGAATTGAGAGCCGTTATCAGTGATGATCTCCCTCGGAACTCTAAACTGACAGATGATATTCCTCCAAATGAACCTTTCAACCTCTTATTCTTTAACATCAGCAAATGCTTCAGCTTCGACCCATTTGGAGAAATAATCTGTGAGAACAAGGAGATACTTGACTTGTCCAAGGGCTGAATGAAACGGTATAACCATGTCCATTGAGTACTTCATGAAAGGATAGGGCAAACTAACCAAGGAAAGTTCTTCAGCTGGTTGGTGCATGATGGGAGCGTGCCTTTGGCAGCTGTCACATTTGTGAGCAAAGTTTCACAGTCGCTCTGCATTGTTGGCTAGTAGAATCCTTGCCTCTTAACCTTATTCCATAGTGATCTCTTACTTGAATGATTGTCACACGACCCCTCATGAACTTCTCGAATGACTTTTTCGACCTCATCTTCCCCAAGACATTAAATATAAGGTCTTGTGAAAGAATGCCTATAAAGTTTCCCATCGATCAAGTGTTATCTTGCAGCCTGAACTTTGATCTTTCTTATAGTATGCTTGTCTTTGGGTAGCCAATCATCACATAGGTACATCTGAATGGGCATCCTCCAATCGTCCCTTGGGTCAACATAATTCATCTTCTCGACCAACTTAATACTCAGACTATGAATTCTCTCCAAGGGGATTATTCTTGATGAGGGCATTGGTAGCACAAGCAAGAGCATAAGGGATGAGACATATTTAGATCCAATTCAAGTTCCCATTGGTCCGGTTACGAGAGCTCGTGCGAAGAAATTCAAAGAAATGCTTATTGGGCTGATTCAAGCATCTTGGGCTCAAACTATCGCATGGAGGCCCATTGAGAGAATTGCATGTGATATCCAGACCAATAAATGCGTGTTTCAAGTTCTAGAAGGGACCGAATAATCCTATGGCTACAAATAATCTCGCTATTTTCCATTTCAGTTACTTTCCCAATTTCAGGCGATAAGTGGCGAGAAGAATCAGCTAATTGCCTGATTATTGTCTAGTTTCCTTTTCTTTTACAAAACATGCATTTACTTTTATACTATTGTAAGGCTTTTAAGCCATTTAGGAAACTTACTTTATTTGCTTCAGATTGAGCATCTTTTTGGCTGGTAATTGATTTGCCCAAAATTCCATAGGCAATTAGGAGCTCAAAATTCGCAAAGGAAACCACTATATATTGTAACGAATTTCATTCAATGGTAACTTGGTTTTTTACACACAATTTGAGGTTTAATTCTCTTCGGTTCCTAAACAAACTATTCAAACTTATCGAAAGATTCTGTGGCGTTCATAAACTTATCAATCAGTCCATCCATAACTGATTGTGGCATCCTCATATACCAAGGTTCGTGCTTCTTGTTAGGCATCGGGTCGCGGTTCCATTTCAAATCTGATTAGGCGTTTCGATCTTGGAGGCCAATTTTGGTTAGGGTTGCATCAGTTATTGGCATGGTTCATATCAATTCTCCTTTGACTGACTTTGACTGTAGATCCTAAATTTACGAGTGCATCAGCTCTAGAGTTTTGTTCTTGTGGGACATGTTTCACTTGCAAATGATCAAACTGGGTCTTGAGCTTCGAAACCATCCTCAAGCATGAAATTTCGTCTTAGGACTCAAACTCTCCATTTATCTAGTTAACGACCAAATTGGAATCGCTTTCTAAAATGAGTTCAGTAGCGGCAAGCTTTATACCAGCAATCATAGGCTCATACTCAGCTTCATTGTTAGTAGCCCTAAATCTGAGTCAAAAACTCTGTTTGATTTCCTCGCTAGTCGGTGACTTCAGCACCACTCCTACTCCTGATCCCTTCTTGTTGCTTGACCCATCGACTTGCATAATCCATGCCTCTAATCCATGTCCTTTAGGCTTATATGTTAATTTGGCAACAAAATTTGTAAACATCTGGGCTTTTAGAGTGGTCCGAGGCCTATACTCAATGTTAAACTTTATCAACTCAATGGCCCATTTTGTCATTCTTTTGGAGACGCCTGGTTTGTGCAAAATAGCCCGCATTGGCTAAGACGATAGTACCACAATAGTATGGCCTTGAAAGTAAGGACGGAGCTTTTGAGCCAACATGATGAGTGCAAGGCGAGTTTTTCCACGACAGAATATCTAGTTTCAGTATCAAGCTTCGTGTGGCTTATGAAGAATATTGGCTTTTGGACCACAATAGTATGGACTTGAATTTCATATTCTTCTTGAGCAACTGGAAAAAAAGGAAGACATCTATCAACGGATCGGGCAATGAATTGACTAAGCATGGTGACTTAATTAGTAAGTTTCTGTATTTCCTGCTTGGTTCTTGGCGACGGCATCAATTGAAAAGCTTTTCTTTGATTTGGGTTTGCCTCGATTCCTTGCTTCTTGATGAGATACCCCAAGAACATACCGCTCGTCACTCCAAAAGGGCACTTCTCTGGATTTAGCTTCATGCCATATTTTCGGAGAATGTCGAAGCATTCTTGTAGATGCTGGACATGGAGATGAGTTTGCAAAGACTTAAACAACATGTCATCGATGTAAACTTCCATATACATACCGATTTGCTATTTGAACATCATATTGACAAGCCTTTCATAAGTAGCTCCCATGTTCTTTAACCCGAAGGGCATGACCTTGAAACAAAAAATCCCCTGCTTAGTTAGAAAAATAGTTTTCTCCTGGTCGTCAAGATACAGAAGGATTTGATTATAGTTAGAAAATGCATCAAGAAAACTTAAAATCTCATGACCGGCTGTTGCATCGACGAGTCGATCAATATGCGGCAACATGTGATTGTCTTTTAAGCAGGTTTTGTTTAAATTGATAAAATCAATGCACATGCGCCACTTCCCATTCTTCTTCTTTATGACCACTACATTGGCTAGCCAATCGAGATATTGAACAGGACGTATGAAATCGGCCTCGAGTAGTCTCCTTACTTCATATTTCATGATGTTGTTTTGTTTAATTCCAAGCTTTCTCTTCTTTTGTCAGATAGACTTGTGGTCTGGATCGATGTTTAGTCGATGTGAGATTATGCTTGGGTCAATTCCAGGCATATCGGCATGGGACCATGTGAAACAATCATTGTTAGCTTTAAGAAAATCAATTATTTAGGATTTTATACTCGCATCAAGTTGTGACCCGATCTTCACTGTATGCCTTTCATCCTGCAGGTCGATTTGAACTTCATCAAGCTGCTCTAGAACCGATTTGGTGCAGCTTTGGTTATTAGGCCCATTCTGTTGGGTTGCTTGTAATTGCTATAAAGCTTTTTTCTGCTTCATAGCTGTGACGTAACAGCTCCATGCTGCCTCCTGGCTGCCCCGAATCTCCATGATCCCTTGCATCGTTGGGAACTTGATAGTCTGTGTTAGACATGTATGCCCTAAGTAGTAAAAATGTAATAAGTTTTTTAAGACATTTTTATCAATAAAGAATTCATTTATTATTTATATACCAAATCTTGTCCTCTTTACGTTTATATTTGTTGAATGTATGATAAGCAAAAAATAGTCTGAGACTGTAGGTCTAAACCTTTAAGAATTGGGCATATGATGGACAGATTATGTGGAAGACACGATTCTTAAGGTGACGGTCTAAATCATAAGATCCGCAATCGAGGGAATAAAGTTGGGCGCTTTATTCATGTAAAGATTGTTATGTTGTCTATATCCCTATTGGGAGATGGTTTGTCTTGACCATCGGAGGTGGACTCCGTGAATAGAAACATTAGCACGTTGTCATAGATGATGATGTGTTGGATCGGGACATAAAGTGAATTGATTTGGATTAATAATTTTGTCTTGGCAAATCGATTCACTTTAGACAATCATTTGCATTGCATCTTAATCCTGAGATGAATAGTGGGCCCGTTGTCTTGACTTATGTCTTTTGATGTGCCAAAGGGTGACACCCACATCTTAATAGTGGTATCCATGCCGGTACGTTGGAGGCATGACTCTTAATGACGTAGACCTGTTATTCATAGATATAGAATCCATAGCTCCTCTTTAGGAGTAGTGATATCCTCTTATATGCGTTATCCTGTAATTGGAAAACTGGAGAGCTCAACCATTTGGATACATAGGTGTAACCGAATGGTATACTGTCTTTAGATGGTAAGTTTTTCGATGGTGAGATAATGAAACGTAAGATAAAAATAATCGGGAAGGTAAGACAGAACTTGTCCTTAAACCGATTATGGATAATCCTATAGGGATACGATACACTATGATATGTCATGGAGACTTAGCTATAC
>CAMOHE010051891.1:0-11408 GCA_946598075.1 Artocarpus hirsutus | reverse complement strand
GGCCAATTTTGGTTACGGTCGCGTCAGTTCTTGGCGTGGTTCGTATCAATACTCCTAGGCATGCCATGCAACCTAACAATCCCTTGAAGAACAAATCAGCTATATGTGATGCATCATCGGTTTTATGACATGCAATGAAGTGTGCCATCTTAGAAAACCTATCAACTACCACAAACACAGAATCTCTCCCCCTTTTAGTCCTAGGTAACCCCAACACAAAAGCCATAGAGATGTCAACCCAAGGTTCTCTAGGAATAGGAAGTGGCATATATAACCCGTGTGGTTGTAGCCTAGACTTAGCTTGTCTACATGTAATGCATCTTCCACAAATCCTCTCAACATCACGCTTCATATGTGGCCAAAAGAAATGCTTATGCAAGGCTTCTAAAGTCTTAGTAACTCCAAAGTGACCCATTAAACCACCGGCATATGCTTCTCTAACTAACAACTAACGCAAAGAAGAATGAGGAATGCAAAGTTTATTTTCTTGAAACAAGAAACCCTCATGTAAGTAGTATTTCCCACATGCCCCCTTTGTGCAATCTTTAAACACAACTCAAAAATCAAAATCCAATGCATACAATTCTTTAATGTACTCAAATCCAGGTAACTTAGCATCAAGTGTTGAAAGTATGGCGTACCTGCAAGATAGTGCATTGGCAACTATGTTTTCCTTACCTTGCTTGTATTTGATCACATATGGGAATGTCTCAATGAATTCTACCCACTTGGCATGGTGTTTGTTCAATTTGTGCTGCCCCTTCAAATGCTTCAAGGATTCATGATCTGTGTGAATCACAAACTTCTTCGGCTAAAGATAATGCTGCCTAGTCTCTAAGGTTCGAACCAATGCATACATCTCCTTATCATAAGTGGGATAATTTAGAACTGTCTCACTCAACTTTTCACTAAAGTATGCAACCGGTCTTCCTTCTTGCATCAAAATGCCTCCAATACCTATACCTGAGACATCACACTCAATTTCAAATGTTTTAGTAAAGTTTGGTAAAACAAGCAGAGGTGCATTTGTTAACTTCTCTTTGATCAGTTTGAATGCCTTTTCTTGTTCCTCTCCCCACTTAAATGGAACATTCTTTTTGATGACTCCAGTCAAAGGTGTGGCAAGGCTACTAAAGTTAAGAACAAAACGCCTATAGAAACTAGCCAAGCCATGAAAACTTCTCACCTGCCCTATGGTTGTAGGAGTTGGCCAATCTTGGATTGCCTTCACCTTTTCCTCATCAACCTGTATACCTTGCGTACTCACAACAAAACCAAGAACTACAAGCTTATCTGTGCAAAAGGTACATTTCTTGTAGTTAGCAAACAACTTTTCTTTCCTTAAAACATCTAAAACAAGTTTAAAATGTTCAACATGATCATCCAAGTTTTTGCTGTAAATCAGGATATCATCAAAATAGACAACTACAAATTGACCAATGTAAGAATGCAAAACATGGTTCATAAGTCTCATGAAAGTGCTAGGTGCATTAGTTAATCTGAAAGGCATAACTAACGATTCATACAAACCATATTTTGTTTTAATGCAGTTTTTCACTCATCACCTTCCTTCATCCTAATTTGGTGATATCCACTCTTAAGATCAATCTTGGTAAAAACACAAGAACCATGCAATTCATCCAGCATATCATCTAGTCTAGGAATGGGATGACGATACTTTACCGTAATGTTGTTGATGGCTCGGCAATCTACACACATTCTCCATGTCCCATCCTTCTTAGGCACTAGTAACACCGAAACCGCACAAGGACTCATGCTTTCACGCACATATCCTTTCTCCAATAACTCACCTACTTGCCTTTGAAGTTCCCTTGTCTTCTCAGGATTACTCCTATAGGCAGGCCGATTTGGAATTGAAGCACCAGATATGAAGTCAATTTGATGCTCAATTCCCCGAATTGGAGGTAAGCCAAGAGGCAACTCTTCAGGAAATACATCCTTGAACTCCTGCAAAAGGGAAATAACACTGCTTGGCAAAGACCTGGCAAGATCATTAGTGTTTAAAAAGGCCTCCTTGTACATTAGTACTATAAGGGGCTGATGAGAAATTAAAGCTCTCTTGATCTCACTTTTCTTTGCAATAAAATTGTATTTTTCTTCTCTCGCACACATTAAGTTCGAACTCTCTCCTTTCTCTTTTTCTCTCTTATTTTTCACACTCTCTTTTTCTCTCCTCTCTTTTTCTTTTCTCTTATGTTCAGCATCCCTCTCTTTCTCTTTTCTTTTTTGACTCGCTCTTTGTATTTTTAATTGATCTTCAAGAACTTGTTTTGGAGTCAGTGGTACAAGTGACATTGGCTGTTTATTCATGGTAAAAGAGTACCTATTGGTGAAATCATCATGTGTGGTTCATCGATCAAACTGCCACGGCCTTCCCAATAAGAGGTGACGTGCATGCATGGGGACAACATCACAATGCACCTTGTTCTCATACTTTCCAATAGAAAATGCCACCATCACCTGTTTAGTAACCTTGATCTCACCACTATCATTCAGCCATTGCAGCCGGTATGGCCTAGGATGCTTTAATGTAGGTAACGCCAATTTCTCCACTAACTTGGTGCTGGCCACATTTGTGCAACTTCCTTCATCTATTATCACGCTACAAACCTTGTTATTCACAAAACACCGTGTATGAAACAAATTCTCTCGCAGATTATTCTCATCTTCTTTAGACTGTGCACTGAGAGCTCGTCTTGCCACTAATGACTCTCCAACTACAGCACACTCCCCATCATAGGCATCTTTGAGAGGTGGCATGTCATCTACTTCTTCTTCTTCTTCATCCTCTGAAACAATCTCTCCTTGACCTGTAATAACCATTACTCTCTTGTTTGGACATTCGCGAGATATGTGACCCCTGCCTTGACATTTAAAGCACCTAATGTCATGACTTTTTGAGGTAGGAAATTTGTGTTACCTTGTTTAGGTGCAGCAACTTGTTTGGCATCCTTAGAGGGTTTGGACTTTGGTTTGTTTGTTGGAAATTCTTCCCGTTTAGGGGCTGGTCTCCATGTGTTTGAGGTAGCCGTGTTAGATCCCCTCCTAGCCATGTTTCTTCGCTTCAATTGCTGCTCCACTTTGATGGCTTGGTGCACCATATCTGTCAGCTCCACATAATGTTGCATTTCTACCACATCTGCAATCTCATAGTTTAAACCATGCAAGAACCTAGCCATAGTGGCCTCCTAGTCCTCCACTACATTTGTGTGGATCATGGCGACCTCCATCTCTTTATGATATTCATCAACACTCCTATTACCTTGTGTGAGGCGTTGGAGCTTGTTGTACAACTCCCTATGGTAATAACTCGGGATAAATCGTCTGCGCATGATTGCTTTCATTTCCTCCCACGTCTCAACAGTTCGCTCTCCATTTCTTCTTCTATCCTTCAACAACTGATCCCACCAAATAATAGCATAGTCAGTGAATTCAATTGCAGCGAGTTTTACCTTTTTCAACTCAGAGTAGTTGTGGCAATCGAAGACCATCTCCATCCTCTTTTCCCACTCTAGATACACCTCAGGATCCTTTTTTCCTTGGAAGGACAGAATCTTCACCTTGATGCTTCCTAAGTTATCATCCCGCCTCTGCCTACCTAGCCTATCTTCTCTATTCCCTAAACCACACCCAAACCTGCCCCGGTTATTAGGTGAAACATCAAACTCGTCCCAGTCATCATCATCCTTTATATCCCCCCATTGTTCACCATGGTGTACTTGTCTAGGTTGCCTAATGGGGTTATTTTGGCACTGCCCCCTAGGTGCCCCCTCTTCCAACCTATCCATTCTCTCATGTAAAGGTTCCAATTCAGCTCTCATCATCCGTCTCAATTCCCCCATCAAAGCTTGTAACTGTAGGTTTGGAATGGTTCGTTGTTGGACCTCTTCAGTTGAATTATCTTCTGGATTATGAGACATGTTTAAAGTCTGCAAGAAAAGGTTAGGAATCTCACAAGCACTCCCTCACGTGTTTCACTCAAGAACGATTTGCTCACACTCGTGTTTCACTCAAATTGGCTCTTAACTTGATGTTCTCAACTCTCTTGCCTTTTTTCACTTGTTGGGACTTCTCAAATTCTTAATTAGACTCAAGAAACACACAAGATTCAAGCAACAATTCAACAAAACTAGACTCTACCCAAACAATCTGCAAGATTTGGCATTCAATTTATAGAATGGCAAACGAAGACTCAATAACAATGATGCTAAATCACAAGAACTTGTAAAATGAATAGATGAATTTTTAATTTTTTTTTTTTTTTGCTATGGAGTAAAGTGTGTTCTGGGCTTATGGAGCCGTATAGAGGTAAAAACAAACAAAAAAATTTAAGATGGGTCTCCAAACTTTTTTTTTGGATCCTCTTGTCTTCTTCTTTCCTTGTTTTTCTTTCTTTTCTATTTTTTTTCTTTTTGGATCCTTTTTTTTTCTGGTTAAACTAGAATCAACACATAAATGAGCAGTTGTGCACAAATAAACGAGACACAAACGAAAACAAAAGGAAACACAAGTATTCAAGCAAACGGAATTGGGAAAAATTCAAACAAGGAGAAAAACAAAAGAAGAAAAGAGTTCGGCCAAGAAATTCAGACCTTAAACCAGAATATATATATATATAAATATATTAGGACCCTAAATTCGACTAAACAAGAACAAGAACATAAAATAAAGAATAGTCAAACTCGCCTTGGAACCTAAGCTCTGATACCAACTGATATGAACCCCGCTGACTAACGCGACAAGACTTGACACCAAATTTGGAATCGAACTCTTAATCCCTTAAGACACACGTTTGTTGAGCCTTGACCCTAGTCTAGAGAGACGTGAACCAAGAATTTGCAAGAACACTTAAACTTTAGATGATAAGTCAGTTTGCTAAACGCCACAAGATTAATCTTGATAAGTTCAAAGAGTCTTCTCAAGAAAATAAGAAGAACGCAAGAAAGTCTCACCAAAAGTCGTGAATAATGATCTAATTTATTAAAATCGAAATAACAAAGTGTTTACAATTATATAGGAACGAATTTCAGCCCAAAAGAATCCCTAATCAAATGTTGACTTAGAAAATCCCTTAATTGGTGCTTTTCCATGCGAAATTAAGCCCTAAAAATCCGACTTTGCTGGCTGTTATCTAATAGAAATAACATAAAAGGAAAGTATTTTATCCCTTAAAATGGGCCTAACCTAATCTAGAAAAAAGGAAAAATATCTAGGTTTGTTTTCTTGCCTAACAAATCCGAGTTTGACAACTAAGAAATCATGAAAATTACATTAGAAAGATAATTTGATGACAAGACTCGAACATGATGACATGGCACCCACGTGTCGATCCAAAATAGGTTTAGCAACTTGTTTGGCATCCTTAGAGGGGTCAGTCTTTAGCTTGTTCACTGGAAATTCATCCCGTTTAAGGGTTGTTCTTCATGTGTTTGAGGTAGCCATGCTAGATCCCCTCCTAGCCATGTTTCTTCGCTTCAACTATTGCTCCACTTTGATGGCTTGGTACACCATATTTGTCAACTCCATATAACATTGCATTTCTACCACATCAGCAATCTCCCAGTCTAAACCATGCAAGAACCTAGCCATAGTGGCCTCCCGATCCTCCACTACATTTGCGCGGATCATGGCGACCTCCATCTCTTTATGATATTCATCAACACTCCTATTTCCTTGGATGAGGCGTTGGAGCTTATTGTACAACTTCCTATGGCAGTAACTCGGGATGAATGGTTTACGCATGGTTTAGGCAAATTCATGAGAAGGCAAGACAGAACATAGAGAGGCGTATCGAGCAATATGCAAGGCAAGCCAATAAGGATCGCAAGCAGGTGGTGTTTGAACCGGGAGATTGGGTGTGGCTGCATATGAGAAAGGAATGCTTTCCGGAACAAAGGCATTCAAAACTCCTTCCGAGGGGTGATGGCCCATTTCAAGTGGTGGAACGCATTAATGACAATGCCTACAAACTTGATTTACCAGGTGAGTGTGGTGTTAGTGCTAGTTTTAATGTTTCTAACTTATCTCCTTTTGATGCAGATGACAATTTGAGGAAAAATCCTTTTCAAGAGGGGGAGAATGATACCAGCAGTGGAGCTGTACAAGTTAGGAGCCATGTTCATGATCCCTTAAGCCATTCAAGTGGTCCAATCACAAGATCTAAGGCCAAGCAATTCAAGGAAGCATTGAACGGGCTCATTCTACAAGTTTGCGACATGTCACATAAATGGAGCCCTGGTATGGGCCCAAATCAATCACAAGAGAGCCTAGTCACTATGATTAAGGTTCTAGAAGATTTACATTGATGATGGTGCATGATTCTAGTAAATTGTAGACCAAACTTATAATTTTGGGAAACCTTTCTATTTTGGATCGACACGTAGGTGCTATGTCGTCAAGTTCGAGTCTCGTCATCAAATTATCTTCCTAATGTAATTTTTGTAATTTCTTAATTGGCAAACTCGGTTTTGTTAGGCAAGAAAACAAACTTGGATATTTTCCCTTTTTTCTAAATTAGGTTAGGCGCATTTTAAGGGATAAAATTAGCTACTTTCCTTTTATGTTATTTCTATTAGATGACAGCCAGCAAAGTCAGATTTTAGGGCTTAATTTCCCATTAGAAAGCGCCAATTATGGGATTTTCTAAGTCAACATTCAATTAGGGATTCTTTTGGGCTGAAAATCGTTCCTATATAATTGTAAACAATTCATTATTCTAATTTTAATGAATCAGATCATTATTCACGACTTTGGGTGAGACTTTCTTGCGTTCTTCTTATTTTCTTGAGAAGACTCTTTGAACTTATCAAGATTAATCTTGTGGCGTTCAACAAACAGACTTATCATCTAGAATTTAAGTGTTCTTGCAAATTCTAGGTGTGGCGTCTTCCTATCTATGGTTCTTGGTTTGTGTCTCTTTAGATTACGGGTCAAGGCTCAACAAACGTGTGTCTTAAGGGAATTAGGGGTTCGATTCCAGATTTGATGTCGGGTCTTGTCACGTTAGTCGGCGGGGTTCATATCAACTGCATATTGTAACGAATTTCATTCAATGGTAATAAGTTTTTACACGCAATTTGAGGTTTAATTCTCTTCGGTTCCTAAACAAACTATTCGAACTTATCAAAAGATTTCGTAGCGTTCAAAGACTTATTAATCAGTCCGTCCATAACTGATTGTGGCATCCACACATACCAAGGTTCGTGCTTCTTGTTAGGCATCAGGTCGCGATTCCATTTGAAATCTGATTAGGCGTTTCGATCTTGGAGGCCAATTTTGGTTAGGGTCGCGCCAGTTCTTGGCATGGTTTGTATCATTTAGTATCAGAGCGAGGGTTCTAATCAGGTTTTGCTTATCCGTTCTCTTAGTTTTTTTCATTTGTTTCAATTATTTATGAGTCTTGATTTCCATTATCAAAGTCAGGTTTTAAAAAAAAAAGAAAAGAAAGAAAAAACAAGGGAAAGAAGGAGACTAGAGGATCCGAAAAAAAAAAAAAAAAGTCTGGAGACCCATCTTAAAATTTTTTGTTTGATTCTTGTTATTTATGGTTTAAGGAGCCCAAAATTGAAATCCCTACCAAGACCAAAATTTTTTGCTCAAAATTTTGTTTCTTTTGGGTGTGATTTCCGAAAGCCAAAAATTATCATTGCCTGTTATACTCTTAGCCTCCTTGGTAATCTGTTTATGAATTGTCAAGGAAAATTTTGATATTGATTTGATAGTTTTATAGGAATTGAGTGAGAATTTACGAGTAGAAAAAGGCACAAGAGGCAAGAGTATTGAGTGCAAACACGAGTGAAATTGAGTGAACCATTTCACGAGTGAAACACGTAAGGGAGTGCGGTAAGGTCCTTTGCATTGTTTCTTACTTTGTTTTTGCAAAAAAAAAAAAATGTCAAACAACAGCAAGAACACTATTGAGGGTACCTCTGGTGCAACAGATCCAAAAATCCTCATGGAAGCGATGATAGGGGAGATGAGACAATTATTGAGAGGAGAGTTAGAACAGCTTCATGAGAGGATAGACCGGATAGAAAATGCACGTGTGGAACAGCCACAACATATTCCTCATGCGCGTAGGCGGGAAAGGGTTTTGATTAGAGGAAAGGTTAATGACTACTATGGGATTGATGGGGAAGACTTTGATGAAGGAGAAGATTCAGCGGGTAGTCACCGGAGATTTGGACAGGATAGAGGAGTTAGAAACCATGAAAATAATAGTTTGAGAGGCATAAAATTGAAGATACCATCATTTCAAGGCAAATCAGAACCTAAAGCGTACCTAGAATAGAAGAAGAAAATAGAGTTTGTCTTTGATTGCCACAACTATTCCGAGGCGAAGAAGGTAAAACTGGCTATAATTGAATTTTCTAATTATGCTATTACCTGGTGGGATCAACTTGTCATAAATAGGAGACGAAATAGAGAGCGACCAATTGAGTCATGGGGAGAGATGAAGACTGTGATGAGGAAGCGATTTGTACCAACTTACTACAACCGGGAATTGTACAATAAACTACAAAATCTTAAGCAGGGCAACCGGAGTGTGGAGGACTACTATAAGGAGATGGAGGTTATGATGATTCGAGCAAATATAGAGGAGGATCGGGAGGCTAGAATGGCAAGGTTTTTGGTGGGCTTGAATCGAGAAATTCACAATGCTGTTGAGTTACAACATTATGTGGAGTTGGAGGACATGGTGCACATGGCCATCAAAATTGAGAATCAACTTAAGAGGAGGGGTAGTAATACACACCCAAGCCAAAACCCAAGTACGTCTGCTTGGAAAGTGAACCAATGGAGGAAGGATGAGAAGCAACCCAACACCAAGCCAAAGACCGAGCAAAAACAAGAGGTGGCCAGCCATAGAAATCAAGGTAAATCCGATTCTTCCACTACTCAAAATCATGATATTAAATGTTTTAAATGTCATGGCAGGGGTCGTCATATAGCAAGCCAATGTCCGAACAAACAAGCTATGGTGATACAGGACAATGGAGGTTGAAACTGACGAGGATTCAGACAACAATTCTATGCCTTCATTAGAGGATACCGACGATGAGGAGTACACTACCTAAGGAGAATTGTTGGTTACAAGGAGAGCTCTAAGTGTGCAGGTGAAAGAAGAAGAAGAAGAGGTGCAACGGGAAAACATTTTCCATACTAGGTGCCATGTCCAAAACATGGTATGTAGTGTGATTATTGATGGTGGGAGTTGTACTAACGTTGCTAGCACAACCATGGTAGAGAAGTTAGGGCTGCCAACAAGTAAGCATCCTCGACCTTACAAATTGCAATGGTTAAATGATAGTGATGAGGTAAAGGTGCATAAGCAAGTGTTAGTTTCTTTTAGCATTGGAAGATATGAAGATGAAGTTTTGTGTGATGTGGTTCCAATGCAAGCTAGGCACTTATTATTAGGCAGACCATGGCAATTTGATCGGCGAGTTAAACATGATGGCTTCACCAACAAGTACTCATTTGTTCACCATAAAAAAACTATCACTCTTGTTCCGTTAACACCAAAACAGGTCCATGAAGACCAAGTGAGCTTATAGAGAGAAAATGATAAAAGAAAAATGATGAGTGGAGAAAAATCAAAAGTGGGAGTGCAGAGAGAGTTCGGCCAGTGAAGAAAAAAAAAGAAGAGATGGCTGAGAAAAAGGGGAGCAAAGAGAGCAAAGGAGAGAAAATTGAGAGGGCTGAAAAAAATTCACAATCAGCCAATGAGAGAAAAGCAGAGAGAAAAACAAACTTCTATGCAACAGGCGGTGAGATTAAAAGTGCTTTGTTTTCAAATCAACCAATGATTGTACTTTTGTACAAAGAGGCATTTTTAAACACTAACGAAATTGACCCTGCATTGCCTAGTTCTATTGTTTCTCTATTGCAGGAATTTGACGATGTATTTCCGGATGAGGTGCCTACTGGTTTGCCACCAATTTGGGGAATAGAACATCAAATTGATTTTGTACCTGGCGATTCCATTTCAAACCGACCGGCTTATAGAAGCAACCCCCAGGAGACAAAGGAGCTTCAAAGGCAAGTCAGTGAGTTGATGACAAAGGGGTACGTGAGAGAAAGTATGAGCCCGTGCGCCATTCTAGTCTTACTTGTGCCTAAGAAGGATGGGACATGGAGGATGTGCGTAGATTGCAGAGCCAGTAACAATATCACGGTAAAGTATCGCCATCCTATTCCTCATTTAGATGATATGTTGGATGAATTGCATGGTGCTTCTGTGTTCTCAAAAATTGATTTGAAAAGTGGATACCATCAAATACACATGAAAGAGGGTGATGAATGGAAAACTGCTTTTAAGACAAAATATGGTCTATATGAGTGGCTAGTAATGCCATTTGGTTTAACTAATGCTCCAAGTATGTTTATGCGTTTAATGAACCATGTATTACGTGCATTTATTGGCAAGTTTGTTGTTGTGTATTTTGATGATATACTCATTTATTGTAAAGATGTGGACCAACAAGTAGCGCATTTAAAATCTGTTTTGGATGTGCTTAGAAAGGAGAAATTGTATGCTAACCTCAAGAAGTGTACTTTTGCACAGATATGCTTGTGTTTCTTGGTTTTGTTGTTAGTGCTCAAGGTATACAGGTTGATGACGAAAAGGTGCGAGCCATCCAGGAGTGGCCGAGTCCAACAAGTGTGGGAAACGTACGAAGTTTTCATGGACTTGCTAGTTTCTATCGACGGCTTGTGAAAAATTTCAGTACAATAGCTACACCACTGACTAAAGTGATCAAGAAGAGCATTGGATTTAGATGGGGAGAAGAGCAAGAAAGGGCATTTCAGTTAATCAAGGAGAGGTTGACTAATGTTCCATTGTTATCTTTACCTAATTTTTTCAAAACTTTTGAGATTGAATGTGATGCTTCAGGTGTTGGAATTGGCGCCGTTTTAATGCAAGAAGGGAGACCAATAGCATATTTTAGTGAGAAACTGAACGGGGCAACTCTTAATTAACCAACTTATGATAAGGAGTTGTATGCGTTGGTACGAGCACTAGAGACGTGGCAGCACTACCTATGGCCTAAGGAGTTCATGATTCACACCGATCATGAATCCCTAAAACACTTGAAGGGCCAACACAAGCTAAACAAGAGGCATGCTCATTGGGTGGAGTTTATAGAGACGTTTTCGTATGTCATTTGCTACAAGCAAGGTAAAGAAAACATCGTTGCCGATGCGCTTTCTCGCAGGTATGCCTTAATCTCAACTCTTAATGCTAAACTACTGGGTTTTGAACATATTAAAGAGTTATATGCTGATGACCGTGACTTTAGCACTGAGTATCAAGCTTGTGAGAAATTTGCTAGTGGTAAGTACTTTAGGCATGAGGGATACTTGTTTCGGGAGAATAAATTGTG
>CAMOHE010051890.1:0-36591 GCA_946598075.1 Artocarpus hirsutus | reverse complement strand
TCTTCTTCTCCCTTTCGTCTTTTCCTTTTTTTTTTTTAATAAATAAATCTCGTTACAGAGGGCTTATTTGTCGTTTACACTTAATTTTCTTACGACATGTCGCTTTTTTTCTTTAATAGTTTTTGCCCATCTCTGAGGAAAAAAGCAAACGACATCGTGTGGTCCTAAACTGAAATGGACCTTTCCAAATGACAGGAAAACGACGGCTCGTTTCATCTTCTATCATATGTTTCCTCTTCCGTTCTCGTCCTTTGATCGTGTCGAGGACAGTCTCGAGTCACCGCCGCCTCTCGCCGACGCCGGCAGATCGTTGACTCGCTCTTCTTCTCTTTTTTATCATTTTCAGTTTCCACCAGCATCACCGAACCAGGTTCGTCACCTTTGGATTTTCGTTTCACTTTTGTGTCCGTTCCTTTTATCCAACAATAATTCTCCCTAGAAAATTGAAAAAAAAAATTAAAAATTAAAAAACCGTTCGTGAGTGCTAATGTTAGTGATGAGGACTTTCAATATAATTCTATTTTTATGTGTGGTTACATTCGTTTCATCGATTTTTATCCTTTTTTCCAAGCGTGTATATATATATATATATATATATATATATATATATATATATATTATGAGAACAATATGAATATGAAAAATTTTTAGCTTTACCAGTTAGCACTCCAGTTTTTTTTTTTTTTTTTGGATTTATAGTTAGGCAATGCTTGAACTACCATAGTTCTTAGTTAGGTTATCAGCGTTTCCTTAACGGCCTCCATGTCCATGTTCCCTTTAAATTGAAGAGCATTTTCAACAACCCCATGATATATAAGGGAGTTTTGACTGTTTTGGAGGAAAGTGGGAGAGTTTTCGTCATTTTTATGCCATTTTTGAGCCGTGAGGTCTTCTTCAGAGCATATTAGACCGCCCAATTCAGCTTCTTCCACCATTTTTCAAGTGCTTCAACAATGAATTTTTGGATGCCTTTGGGATTGTATCGACTAGTTTGTTAAGTCAACGTAAAACCATTATGTCATTAGTGATTATTTCGACCTCAATTTGTTGCATTTAAACCTTTTCGTATATCAGAAACTAGTGTTGGCCATAATATCAAAGCATTAAAATTGAAAAATCATCCAGTTTCCTTTTTCCAGATTGGTACCAGCTAGTAGCATAGTGCTTATATGCATCACTAAGCCAGCTAACTAGTATAATCAAGGAAAGTTCTACATAACTCTGCAGATTCGACGGATCACAAAGCCCCTCATGGTTCAGGTTTAACCCGACTAATCGAAGTAACGAGCCAAATATTAGTCATTTATTTTGTTCTTTTAGTTTATGGTTTTCTTCTTCTTTTTTTTTCAGTCATACTTTCCTACAACATTACAACTTCAACATTAGTACTTTTTTTAAAATTATTAACATATTTAATTTATTTATTATAAAAATAAGAATTATTTTTTTTATAAATAAGAGTGTAAATAAATTATTTAAATCATAAATATGTTATTTATTACAAATACTTTTAAAACTAATAATTATTTCGACAAGTTTTAAAAAAGTGCCATTTAACATAATTTTCTAATTTTAAATTTATAATTATCATGCAACGTAGCAAATCTTTTTCTTTTTTTCCATATTGCTTGGGATTTATATTTATTTAGCGACCTCTATTTAATTATTGATTTCAAAGGAATCTTTCCTTGAGAGACAGGTTGTCAGTGTAAGCATGTGAAGAAACGACGACGTTGCAAATGGACAAAGTACTGTTACTAATCCGTTATTTCCGTATTATTCCTCAGATTCCCTCGCCTGTCCGGGGTAGAAATGGAAAATTCCCGTGAGACAAAGTCTTCACCGGTGCCGGCGCCGGTGAAACTTAAGGCGATCGAAGCAACTCCGGAGAACTTCACGGAGTTCGGTCAGGTCGTCGAGGCCTCTCAGGACGGCGAAGAATTCGGTCCTCAAGACGCTCAGCTCGACCTTAGCCGTGGAATTCCCAGGTCAAATTTAGGAACCGGATTTTCTCCCTCTTAGGGTTCTGTCTCAGATTTAATAATGATTTTTCGAGTTTTTGATGATCATGATAATTTTCTAATTACTCAGATTCAATCAATCTCGATAGTAATTAACTACGTCGGAAGCCAAATTAAACCGCTTATTAACGGAATTCGATTTTGAGGGATATGAAATTAAAGCTATTTGCTTAATGGTGGATGCATTAGAAAGTTAGATTCAATGTTTATGGGCTTCCTATCAGCTTCATTAAGCTAAAATGAACAAATATTTGAACAAAAGGTCATTTATTATTTTACATCCTGCATTTTAAGCTTGTTAAAAATATATACAGTGCATTTGGAAGATTCTCAATTTGTATTCATAGATTTCATTATCATATCAAGTTTAAACTTTCTCTTCACTATTGCTAATTTTGATTACTTAGCCTAGAGTGGTTGCAATCTTTTTTTATACTTTGAATCATTTTTTAGTTTAAATTTTGTTAGAGAAAATACTGTAAAAAGAGTGGGTAAACAAACTATTAAATGACAACTTTACTAGTTGTAAGGCCTAGAGTGAAGAAGTTGATAAACTAGATAAATTCATCATTTAAGTGGTCAAAAGTAGCATTTGGCCAAGGGAATAAATAAATTTGTTTTGAAATTTAAAGTTGAATATACAATATAAGGAACGTTCAAAATGCATTGTGTACAATTTTTCAAACATATGCTTAAAATTCAGAATATTGTTAATTACCCAAAAGAGAAATAGGAGAACTGATTTGAAACAATTGGTAAACTAATAGGGTGAATACAATGAGGTGTTTTCAAATTCAATACAAATTTTGCTTGGCTTTTCGATTGATCATGTGGTTCACCATCCTCTCATATGAAGCAGGTTCTACATTATGCATATTGAGAAACGGCCTTTGAAGTTCAAGACGATCACGCATCACGCGAGCGTGACCCAGTGCTTGGGCTCAATTGGTGGAGGTGTTTGGTACCTTGGAGTGGCTAAGCCATCAATCTTGGGGGCAACTGATCAAACTGAGGCTGATCCAAACAAGAGCATTGTAAAGTCAACCTGTGGCCACTTCTATGTTCCACCCCGCGTTGAGGAGGTCCGCGTTTTCAAAGTTACCGGTTCCAAGTTTCTCAAGCTTAACCGCGGGACTTGGCATGCGGGGCCTATATTCAAGGAAAAGGCTATGGATTTCTATAATCTTGAGCTCAGCAATACCAATGTAAGAGCTTTGTCACATGCCTTTATTTCTGTGTGTTTTTTAAAATTCCAATAGCTTGGTTAAATTTTGTTTCTTCCTTCGCTAATGTTGTTTACCAAAATAGTTCCTTTAAAATTGCTTGATTTGGATATCTCTTTCCAGCCTAGCGCAAGGAAATATTAGCATAAATTGCACAGCTGGAATGAGATTGAAATCCATGTTGCAGCATATTTTCCAGATAGACACGTAATAGAATTCTATGGTGGGGTTTACCCAAAAAAAAATGAGAGGGAGAAAAAAAGAAAAAGAAAAAGGGAAACCTTCATAGGAACAAGCTAGTCTCCCTATTTTTAACAATATTTCCATACCGCTTGTTTTATTTTGAAACGAGTTTTATGTTGGTTGACATAAAAAACACGCATTATCAGTAAGTACATTCTATCATAGAAAGTACCTGTACTCAGATACTTGAAAACGTCTACATTATGTTGCATTGTCAACGCATTATTGATTCCTTTTGAGCATGCAGGTTGGTAATAATGATTCTGAACTCAGCGATATTACCATCAAAAACTTCTGCGGCATCTTCTGGTTTCTTTTTTTTTTTTTTTGGTTAAAAGCAATGATGTTCATCCCTCTCCTTTGCTTTCGACAAAGCAGCTCAGAATGCTTTTTTGTGTGTGTGATACAACAAAGCAGCTCAGAAAGCTTTTTTGTGTGTACGATACAGTTCAGTTCTACAATTGAGCAACCGTTGGGTACCAAAAGCCTCACCCTTGAACTGAATTATTAGTAAGTTGTCGGGCCACTTCGGTATTAGTTACGTCAAGGATTTTAGTCGTTTATTATTGGAGTTAACAAAAGTAGAAAATCATGTTATTTTCCTCCAGATTATGCTTATCCTGACATCTGGGTCGTTTGACTTTGTTTACCAGACACCCTCTTTTCTCTTTCCCTCTCTCTCTTCATGACATCAGCCTATTCAAGGTCAATGTGGGGTGGGCTCCTCTTGTGTTGCTCTGTGTAGTAAATTTCGTGGTGGATTATTTTGTTACATTTTTTGTTTCTTGACTCATGATACTTTTTTTTTTTTTTTTCCTTTCTTCAAGTTATCATGGTCATTTAATTATAGTTTCAGCTGGACTAACATTCTAAACACCCTTCTGATGGCATTGGCTGATATTGAAACATGACCTATTTTGGCATCTATTTTTGCCTGCTTTGTAGGTGGTTGATCACACAACGCATAATTTTGCCGAGGACGATGGAGTCTTTTTTGTGATTGAAGACTAGCTTGTAATATCCTATGCTTCTGTTTCAACCTGTTTATGCTGTACATTGTTACTCCACTTTATTCACGAGAGTTGGTTGTATTACTCCGTACGATGTAAAGTGACATGGTCTCTCTGATGTAGTAATTTGGTACGTAATAATGTATGTTGAATTTTCTATGTTCAGTCCATGTGAGTCGTGTGTTCAAGCACTGAAACTCTGCCATCGGATTGCCGGAGAAAGATGAGGGAAAACCTTTTCCTTCTCATCTTTTGTTTTTAATCGATCTTTTGATTTTCCGATCCTTTTTTGTTTTCTTTTTTCATTAATCTATCTTTTAATTCTTTAATTAATCAATGTTCTGACCGTTGAGAACATTGAACACAGAGAGAGAGAGGATTACGTTTGATACTTTTGGTGAAAAATCTCACTTTTATGATTTCCTGCCTTTGAAGGTAAATGATGATGAACCACCCCACAAGTTAGTTTAATTGTACAATTGTCCCCCAGGCTCCAAACAATATAAAGCAGCAAATTCGAATTATAACATTCATAAATATGAACCCAAGAAAGCTAGGTGACGGTTTTTTTTTTTTTTTACACCACGTACTGAAAAAAGATTGTGACTATCATACACTTTGTAAAAAATGCTATTAAATAAAGTCTCAGACACGTCAATCCTTCTTTCAAAAGGCAGAATATAAAGTAGAATTGCCGGATCTGTCAGGATAGAAAACAAATCAAAATTGCTTTTAAGCCGCTATTCAGCCCCCATCATCTGCACAGTTAAGAGTCCAAAAGCCAAGTAAGAATCCCTTTCAACTCTAAACAAAACAAACGTAAACAAAAGGAGACATTGGACATCATTAATTTTTTATTCTTTTATATAGCCCCGAAATCCCCCCAAACCTACTTAATGAGCTTGGCTATTACATATGGGTTGGATCCGACCGCGTAAATTTAGGTTGGGTACCATTTTGAAGTCTAGTTATTCACTTGTACCCGGTACCACTTTTATGCATAAATTAGACAAATTTTTCAAAAGCGGCATATTTCAATACCAATTCTCCAAATGTCATATTCCTCTAATTCATGGTCAGTCATATCAGAGCTTTTGTCCAATCATGAATATAATAGCAATAATTAGACCAAAAACCATGAATGATGTGCATAAAATTGCTTAAATAAAACACAAATTCCAGGTTCAATTCAATACAGTGTGAAGGAATCAATGAATGAGGGGAAAACATGATTTTAAGGCTTCCCTACACTCTTTCTTTGATCTCTTTTTTTATTTCCTTCACGGATTCAGAGATTTTCAATACTTGGATCGTATTTTCTCCAATTTCCCAAGATGTTATTGTATAGAGCATACTCACCTTAAAGATATCTCCGAACATCCCTTGCAACGGATTTCTACGTCGTACTCCATAGAACTTCTCTGCAATTTCATCTAGCAACTAGAAACATGATCCTGCAATTAGAATCCCTCATACACAAGGCCAAAAAAAATCATGCTGATAGTTATTTAAATCCAGTCATAAGATATGCAAGCGACCAGCTGATCCAAAGATATGGAGAACAACGAGGCTAAATCAGAGGGTTGCTTGTAAAAGCAATGAGAAAAAGGCTGTCCAATATTGAATAAGGAGCAAAATCATATACCTCTTTGAACGATGGCTCTCTTTCTATACTTGATTGGTATTTCACTTTTATTATATTAAAAAGAGGCAGCGCATCTCTCTGCAACCTGTTTTAAGAAAGATATTAGGAGCAAACTTTAATTATGCGTTACACATCTCAACCACAACACGGAGTATGCTCACATAGGATAACGAAGCAATGAGAGGTTCTATTTAACAAGTAACTAATCTTCCATGTAAAATTAAATGGCGAGAGATGGTTACTAGCTTCAGAAAAGAAAGAAATTGACAATGATTTGACAATGATATATAAATGCAGTGGAATTTATCAGAAGAATGGGAAAAACAGAGAGCTTGCAAGTGTATTTTTTCGATTCTCATCACCACAAGGAAATTATTTTTACCACTTTCCTTGCACATAATGAAATTGATTTATGCTCTCAAAATAAAATAAAAATAAAAATAAAAGGACAAAAGACAAAAGAAAACGAAAAAAGAACAGAAAAAACATAGCATAACTGTCTTATGGAAAGTGACATCTACATAGAACTCACGTTTGCAGCAAAAAAGTAATAAATTGAATCAAATCTGATTGGGGAAGGTCAAGCTGCTTCTCTTCAACCTGCTTCTTTAATTCATCCATGAGTTGATTAGCATCTCTAAGATTACCTGAAGATAAATACCTAACAAAATGAAGAAAAAAGGGAAGAAAAAAATTAATCATTCAACGTGAACAATTCTAGTTCCAATCGGGGAAATTGTCAAAAATAAAAAATAAAAACAAAAAAGCATCAATCATGGACTTGAATCAGAATTGCAGGAAAACCTAGCATACAACAAAGGCATTGCAAAATTCTATGGCAGTAATGGTGATGGCAAATGAAAATGTACACCGTGCTATCCAGGTAGCAAGTAACCTTACATTAAAATTGCTCGTGCAATCGCTAAATCATCTTCTCCGGGATAACACTGCATGATCAAGACATATGAGATTTTAAAAGACTGTTGGAAAACTAGAAGTCTGCTGCACATAGATGTCGGTGCAAATGTCTAAATAACCAAATTTACAATAAAGCCAGCATTCATATTTTATTTGACTACAGTATGGATGATTTTTTTAACTCTTGGTTTGGAAAAGGAAAGAAAGAGATTTATCAAAAGAAGAAGAAGAAGTATCAATGTTTTTGTTGGTATAAAGTTGAATAAAAAGATTAACTATTTTTTTCTAACAATAATATGAAATAATATCAACTTAAGAAACTGTAAAACTATCAGAAACCCTTTAAAAATATTCCTTTATAAAACACACAATGTTTCAAATAACAAGGTAGCTCTCTTCAGCTGGAGAGTATGATATCAGAAACTTCATTGCCTATTAATTATTCAAGCTCCAAGAAAACGAGCAGCTTCAATGTATCAAAAGAAAAAGGCTTAACCTTGCCCATAAAATTTACTAAAACGGAAGCAAACTTTTTTGGGTCGTTCCCTCTGATAAAATGATACGATACCCGAGCCATGTCCTGTGCATCACCATTGAAATTAATTAACTTCCAAGAGATGGTAAAAGTACAAACTCAGTGAAGTAATGAAAATGAACATATAATATCGCTGAATCATAACTTCCTTCAAATTGTGAAATGAATGTAAAAGGATCAAAGAGTTCGTTTGAATATAAGAATTAAGCTAAGCCCATATTACACCTACCACCTCAGGAGATTCAGAATATATGTACTGGGCAAGCATAGCATGCAGTTCTGGAGAACCATATCTTGGTGCTCCAAACTCTGCAGACCATCTGTCAGACAATAGAAAATTGTTAGCACCTAGACGCTAGCATCTGATTAAAACAGAAGACAGCATATAACATAAATTTGCAAGCACATAACAGAATTATGTGTACACGTATGTATGTGTCTACGAGATGAAAGTATCTTCAACGACCACCAACGTTGTAAAGCTTACAACAGGCAACATCTTAACCACATTCGATAACATGTTAGCAGAATTCCCCATCCTAAACAACATTCTAGAAAAAGGCATGCCCCGATAAGACTTCTTACTTAATGGCAGCTTTTAAAAATGATGAGCAGCCATCCACACGAGTCTTTGCTGCCCCAAGTGCTTCAGAAATATGTTGCATATCTTCATCATCTCCCAAGTGTTGTGGCACAGGAATCTGAGGAAACTTCAAGTAAATTTTCCTGACGCGATCTAAGATAGTTTTTTCATTATAATCATGAAGACAAAAGATATCAGAATCTTTAGTACATCAAAAACAATAAATGATTCATGTTAATAATTACAAATTTCAATGGTTAGAACTTAGAATATGTGTGATGAATAGCATAAATGGTGTTATAAAACCAAGCATGAATTTATATGGTTATAAAACCTTGTTCACAATAACAAATTCCGACAGTTAAATAACCATGTTTTAATAGGTCAAAAGTGAAAAATGGTTGTAAAACTATGTCAACAATTATGAATTCCGACATTGTAACTTAGAAAATGTCATAACGTATTATAAAATGAAAACCAAGTGATAAAATCAAACAAACAAGGAAAAACAGTACACAAGATCACATCAAGAGAAAGGAAACAAGCGTGAATTACTAAGTGTTTAGTTGTTACATAGCAAGGTAAAACTAACCAAGGGTTTCATCGTTATAAGATACTCTTGCTTTGACAAGGGTGTCCACAAACAACACAGCTAGCTCTTCCCCACATGTTACCTGCAATGGTTTTCATTTTCAGAACATTACAAGATGAACAAGTAATAGGCTAGATACAAAACAACACACTTGTCACCAGCACAAACATCGACCTAAATTGACCTAACCTTGAAATGTAAAAGATTAGGCTTAAGTTAAGGCCTCGGGTATTTGAAAATTATCATATCCAAAGCCCTATTTCATCCCATTCCAGTTCTTTTAAACTCACCACATATCACCGTTAACAAATAAATAAATTTGCAAATAAGGTGAGATATCATGGCTCAAGTGTACAATAAGCAACATATGAATATTCACCTGCCCATGTTCCAATTGGATACATGCACCTGAATGAAGGATATCCAGAGCTTCAGAATGCCTCTGAGCGGACACATATCTGCAATAAAGCATGCATTCTTCATCAGTGTGGCATACCTGAATCGATAACAAACAGGTCGCTTATTATATGCTAGAAGTAAGATCATTTTTGACGACATCAAACAGGACAACATTTAACATTCGATTTCCATACATGAGAGTTCATAATAATTAAGCTCTCTTAGTCGAGGGGTATAAATTAACCCCAAAAGGTCATCAGAAAGTAAACAACGAAGAATTTTTACAGTGGTACATAAATGTCCATGTGTATGCATATATACATAAGCTTCAAAACAATGTTTATACCTTGCACTTATAGATTTGTACATTTGTTGGGCTCCATAGTAATTACCCTCCTCAACAACTTTCTTTAATTTCTCAATATTCTGCATTGAAAAGCAACAAGGGGCACCATTGAAATCCTCGATTCTCATAAACCCATCACAGTGACGTTTGTATAAATATATATAATTGAGTATCATTATTAGCATACATACATACGATTGAATTAATCATAATGCTTTTTTATCTGAAAATGTAGACTTGGGCTGCATTCTTCAGAAATCGAGCAAAACCAGGAAAAGCAAAGAAATTGACATTAAGAACACAACAACAATAAAGTTTCGTTTATACTTCTTCAATTATCATATAAAACATTATAACAAAAACAAATTCCTTTTCTTCCTGTAGTCTGTATCTACTTTCCACAGAAACCAAATTCAGAAACAAAGCAATACCGATCAGAACTCAAAAATAAATTTGTTGTATTTAAATACCACCCCCACAAAAAAAAAAAAAAAAAAAAAAACAAAACAAAACAAAAAAAACCTAGGAAGTTGCCCATTTGTTTTCCGGGCAACCAAAGAGAAAAGAAGTACCTCTTGAGCTGGGGCTAGTACGCCTCTCTTAGGTCTCTCCCTCGACATGGCCTTGAGATCTGAGTAGACCAATTACCAATTTCCAAACAACCTCAAACGAACACAATCTGGTCGGCTCCTCCCCGCTCTTTCCTCACCAGTGTGTGCACGGATTCTAGCTCCTTTCTTCCCTTCTTTTTTTATTTTTTTTATTTTTGGTTTATCATCAATGTTTGGAATGGCGGTGAAACCGTTGATTAGAACTGTTTTTACTGTTACATATAATAGTTTTATACTGTAATAATTTTTTACCTTTAATTATAACATATAAGGACTTTATATTATTCATTACTCAAATAATAGTATAAACTGTCCTATACTAAACACCATTTACATAATTATCTTTTCTAGTTTTAATAGTTTCCCAATTTATTGTTTTATTTTTAAAACTTCAAAGACATCTTTTAAATTTTAAAAATTTGTTTTAATTTCATTTATAAAAATAAAAAAAAATTGAGCACAACAATATAAATACTTTTAAACAGTTGTGAAAAGTATCTTCTAAAATTTCAAAAAAATAAAAATACCTAAAACAAAACCTCAAATTAAAAAAAAAATCTTAAGTTTTATGACTTCTTGAATTTTAAAATTATTTTCAAAAATTTTCTCAAAAAGAAAAAATATATTTAAAGAACAAATTCGTCTAATTAAGAGTATATATGTTTTATCTCCATATTTGTTTAGTCCAAAAAGTTGGTGAGTAATAAAATTGAAACAAATTTTTTAAATTGAAACGATTCGTTTATAGTTTCTTAAAAGAGAATAATAAATTAAAAAATAATTAAAACTAAAAGATATAGTTAAGTAAGTAACTCTTATTTTTTTCAACTTTTCATAAATATCATCACAAAGGCTTATTTGTCGTTTATACTTCCAATTTTCTCACATTTTTTCAACATGTCGCTTTTTTCCTTCAATAGTTACCCTGAAGAAAAAAAAAAGCAAAATAATATATTTAGGCTAATCCTTAGTAAATAATGTCACATATTTTACAGAAATTAAGTAATATTTTATGAGAAATTATGAACAAAATACCCCACCTCTTTATCATCTATATCTCTCACCATCCTCACTTGTCGACACCGTTGTCGGTCGTGTAAATATAATATTTACTAAAAAATATTGTATTTATCGTATAAATATAAAAATTCATTGGCGACTTTGTTAGATCTCTGGTGGCCGAGAAATATAATATTTACTGGGAAATATTTTATTTACCATGTAAATATAAAAATTTACTGACGACTTTGTCGGATCTCCGACGGTTAAGAAATACAATATTTTACTTGAAATACAATATTATTGTGTAAATACAAAAATTTACCAACGATTTTATCGGATTGCTTGCGGTTTAAAAATGCAATATTTATCAAAAAATACTATATTTACCATGTAATATAAAAATTCATCGACGACTTTGTCAAACCGCTGGCTATCAAGAAATACAATATTTCACTTGAAATACTATATTACTGTGTAAATAAAAAAACTCACCGGCGACTTTGCCCGATTACCAGTAGCTGGGAAATATTATATTTCACTTGAAATACAGTATTATCATGTAAATATAAAAATTTACTAGTGACTTCGTCGAACCATCAGTGACTAAAAAATATAGTATTTTAAGTGAAATACTCTATTATTGTGTAAATACAAAAAGTCATAGTGACTTTGTTGGACCGTCGAATAGTCAAGAAACACAATGTTTATCAGAAAATACCGTATTTACCATATAATACCAAAATTCCCCAGCGAGTTCGTCGCACCGCCAACCACTAGGAAATACAGTATTTCACTTAAAATATTGTATTATTATATAAATATAAAAATTCACTGGCAACTTTGACGGACTACCAGCGGTCGAAAACTACAGTATTAATCTTATAATATTGTATTGTAGTGTAAATACTATATTCATTGGTGACTTTTTCGAACCGCTGGCAGTCAAAAAATATAATATTTACTAGAAAATACTCTACTATATGTCGGGTTGCAGGTTAACTTTGAGTTGCGAGTTGATTTCGAATTATAGTTTGAATGAGGGTCGCATGTTACATAGATCACTGGTTAAGACATGTTGTATTCGTATCAACCTATGTCAAGGCAAGTTGTGTTAGTGTCAAGATTTTCCATACCGTTTAGGTTGTAGGTCATATTAGTATTGAGTTATTTTTTGTATGTTTTGAGTATTAACCAGACATGAACACAACTTCTCAACATAAATTGCCACCCCTAGTATCATCCTTTATGTTGATTAATCAACATGATCTCCAAGTGTTGTTTATTATACAAAAGAGACTTAATGCTGGTTTTTTCCCCTTTTTGTAATGTATTTAATTTTTTCATGTGTTGGTAGGACTATCTACGTTACGTAAATAGATGACATTGCTGTAAATGGTTAGGCTATGATTTATATATTTTTTATTTTCCAATCTGAAGAAGAATGCAAGATTTTGGTTATGTATCTTGTCCCAACTTATTAATAATAGTACTTCTAGTACAATTTTTTTAAAGACAAATTTGGGAGCATGCGATCCACGTATTAAGTTGTAATTAAAACTTTTATAATATAAAATATGAATAAAAGTATAAATATAAAATAAAACTATTTAAAGATTAAAAAAATGTTAACAAATATTCTCCGAAGATATGGATGCGTTTTTTCAGGATATCAAGATTCATTTTTTTGGATCTAATTATCTTGACATTTATAAAATATACAGTTTCATCCCCTTGATTATCTTTAGACATAATATGACATAGATATAATGGGTAAGGATTTATAAGGAGGAAAAAACGAGAAAAGACAAATGGATACATACAAAAATTTTTTAAGAGGATTTTAAAAAGATTTGGATTGATTACGCAATTTAATTTTTGTTTCAAGGTTGCATTTTTTTATTTTTTTAAATTGCTTCTATTATTATTTATCTTCCCTTCTATGATATTATTGTGTTAGATTTTGTGTGAAAATAGACATTTTTTTTATTAAGGAATCAAAACAATATACTTCATTGACGAAGTAATATTTTAATTTAGTTCTTCAGTTCAAATAAACCAAAAAATATTAAGGAACATTAAAAAATGATCATGACAAGAATGAAAGAAACTAGGTGCAATATAATTCAAAATTGATCATAAGCCAAGATTATTTTGATGAGAAAGGTTATTTTTAAAAAAATATATATGATAGAGATTGATAAAGTTGAAATGGAGAGAAAATGAAAGAGAAATCAAACGAAAAAAAAAGATGAAAGAACATTGCGGGTAACATATTATGGTAGACAAACGGAGCCAAGAAAAAAAGAAAAAAGAAATAAAATACCAGAAACAAAAGAAAGAAAAAAAAGGGTAAAATACCATAAAAAATAAAAAAGGAGAAAAAGTAAAGTACCACATATAAGAGACAATGGTAACGTAACATCTGTTATTTTTATTATTAATAGATATAATTATGTATAATTTAAATTATTAGTGTGCCATCTCTATGGTCCTTGGATGCTGGTGCAACGCAACCGGAGAACCCAACGCCGGTAACCTTTGGACAAGTGCAGGAAAAATCCGCCTAGCAATATTTCGGGAAATGGGGTTGATTCCTCAACTCGAATTAACGTTGTTTCCCGATTCTTTCCTTTGATTGAGGAGGGATCCTCGGAAGAGATCGCTATTTCATAGGGAGACGATTCTTGTGCGTCTGTAGAGGATAATTTAGGGATCAAAGAGAAGACTTGGGTCAAAGGGTGCCAATAAAGGGACGAAAATTGTAAGGGGGGATTCGATGGAGGATGCTAGGGAGAGATCCCGTAAAGATACGCATAAAACCAAAGTCCCCGACGAAATCCCTGCTTTTTTGGAGAAGGCCAAGGAAAAAGTCAATGGAGTTCATGAGAAAAAAATTCTTGACCAGCACTTTTGGGTATATCTAATGATGTTACATTATCCTCTGATCCCTCTCATTTGCGCAACGTCACTCACCCCACAGAGGTTGAAGATGACGTCATGGGAGATGCTTACATGGAATCGGGCCTTCTTGGGTTGGAGCATGGTGAAAATAAGGATGCCATGTTGGAGGATCGCCCGCCTGACCCGAAGGGTAGAGTAGTCATTTCAGAGGAGGGGACTAGGAGTTTACGTACTGTTTGCATGCATGGGGAGGCATGAGGTCATGGGGAACGTTCCCCAATAGACATCGTGGCTTTCTTTATTGTTTTTTCCAATGCTTGGTTGTTGTTCCTCATACATCTAGTTTATTTTTTCTTATGAAGATATTATCTTGGAATTGTAGAGGGGCTAGCATTGATGAATTTGTCAGTGCCATGAAAGAATATGTGCAGGCCCATAAGCCAAATATTGTGATTGTCGTCAAGCCGAAGATTAGCGGTGATCATGCTGACCCTATTATTAGACGGCTTAGATGCCGTGAATTGTACTAAGTGGAAGCGTCGGGTTTGTCAGGGCGTATTTGGCTACTTTCCTCTTCAAACCAAGTGAGGATAGAGATTGTTTCCTCCATGGATTAGGCGTTGCATATCCGGGTTAGTGAAGATAATGGTTTTATTTGGTTTCTCACCGCTATCTATGCCAACCCCTCGTATGAATATAGAAATGCTCTCTAGGAAGTTGTCACTGAGAAAGCCATTGAGTTCAATTCTCCGTGGCTCTTAATTGGAGATTTCAACGATATTCCCTATCCGGAAGAGCAAGCAAGGGGAGCGGGAGCCGATGTTAGAAAATGTGAAATTTTTTGGGATTGCCTTAACCGTTGTGGGCTTATCGACCTCAGCTCTTGGGGACCTAAATTCACTTGGAAGGGCCCCAAATGGCCGAATCTTGACCGTGTTTTCAAACGGCTTGATAGAGGCCATTGTAATGATTTATGGCGGAATTTTTTTTGGGAAGCCCACATTGTAGTCCTTCCCAGAGTTAAATCTGATCATCGCCCTCTTTTGCTCGAAGTACACTGAGAGACGATTGACTGTAAACAAATCTAATAGTCCTTTTTGTTTAGAGGTGGCGTGGTTCACTCATGAAGGCTCTTTTACCATGGTTAGGAATGCTTGGGATGTGAATGGGTCTCCCATGCATAATATTAACACGCTAAAAGACAAGGTGCTGGAATGGAACCGAGACATTTTTGGGAATATTTTTGCTTAAAAAAAACGGTTATTGGCAAGACTTGGAGGCATTCAAAAAAGTCTCATGGTTGAACAGAATGCATTTTTGGAGGATTTGGAGCTGAAACTAAATAAGGAACTTGAGACCGTCCTCCTCCAAGAGGAAATGCTTTGGATGAAAAAGTCTAGAAAGGACTGGATTATGCTAGGGGACCGTAACATTAGATATTTTCACACCTTGACTCTTATCCATAGGCGGAAGAATAGAATTGAGGCGCTCCAAGATGATAATGCTGAGTAAATTGTCAAAGTGGTGTCTCTGCATGCTCATGTAATAGACTTTTTCAAGAAGTTATTTACAGCCGATTTAGTGGATGTTGACTACTTCCATACAAATACTTGCTTTCCGAGAGTAGATGAGTCTCGCCTTACTTCCTTGGATCATCTTCTCTTTGACCTTGAGATCTGGAGGTCAATCAGAGGAATGGGGCCTTTGAAAGCACCCGGTCCAGATGGTATCCAAGCGCACTTTTATAAAAAATTTTGGGGTATTGTTGGACCTCAAGTGCGGCGTATGATCAGGAACTCCTTTGAGGAAGGTCAAATTGACAAAACGCTTGATGAGACATTACTTATACTTATTCCAAAAGTGGTTGTTTTGGAGAGGATTTCTCAATTCCGGCCAATTGCTTTGTGTAATGTTTCTTTCAAGATCCTTGCTAAAGTTCTCACGAAACGTCTTAAGTACTTACTCCTAGATCTTGTGGCCCCTAAGCAGGTGAGTTTTGTTCTTGGTAGGCGCATTCAGGATAATATCATTGTAGCTCAAGAGATTTTCCACTCTATGCGCCTTAAGAGGCTGAGGAAAAAATTTATGGCTATTAAGGTAGACATGGAAAAGGCTTATGACAAGTTGGATTGGGCTTTTATCAGAAAGACCCTCGAGCTTGTTGGATTGCCTCAGAAATTTATCAGAATCACCATGGAATGTATCACCTCCTCTTCTTTCAGAGTTCTTTGGAATGGAGAGAAGTTAGAGCAGTTTCATCCTTCCTATGGGATCAGACAGGGGGATCCTCTCTCCCCCTATATTTTTATTCTTTGTATGGAGAGACTCGCGCATGGTATTGTGGACCGGGTGAATAATGGAGGTTAATTGGAAACCTTTCTGAGTGGGCTGAAATGGCCCCCTTATTTCCCACCTTATGTTTGCAGATGATTTACTTCTTTTTGCAAAAGCCTCCGGTGACCAAATGAGAGTTGTTAAAGAGTGCCTCGATGAGTTTTGCAGTGCTTTGGGTGAGAAAGTTAGTCCAGATTAAACTTCTATGTTTTTCTCAACAGGATTGATGAAGTTCTAGCTCTCTCAGGATTTAAGAGAATTGAGGATATTAGTAATTACTTGGGAGTCCCGCTTTAGAAAGGAAGAAGTCCTCGAAACAGGTAAAAATGCATTGTTGAAAAGTTAAAAAACGGCTTTCCGAGTGGAAAAGCAAGTGTTTATCGTTGGCAAGTAGAGCTACTTTGATTAACTCTGTGATTTCAGCGATTCCACAATATGCGATGCAATCGGCTCCAATTCCTAAAGGAACAATCGAGGAAATTAATAAACTTAGTCGAAGATTTTTGTGGGGTGGTTCAGAGGATAAATGGAACATGCATCTTATTGCGTGGGAGACCATTTGTAGGCCAAAGGAGGCGGGGTGGTCTCGGTATAAAAAATCTATCTACCATGAACTCCTTTTTCTTATTAAAAGTTGCCTGAAACTTTAGACATAAAGAGGCCTTATAGACGCAACTTTGGAAGTCTAAGTTTGGAAACCATAGGGGGAGGGTCCGGGGCAACATTCTTCAGATCTTTGGCGAGCGGTTTACCCCCTTCTACCTACTTTGCGTAATTTCTCTGCTTAGGTTGTCAGAGATGAGGCCACAGTTTCTTTCTAGGCTGACTCTTGGATTCATGGCAGGGTCCTTTAAGCAATTATGTTTTGAGCCACATTCTAGAGGAAAAAAGGGGCTAAATGTTAGAGACTTTGTCTCTAAGTTAAGAGGGTGGAGGTGGGACCTGTTTAGTCACTTACTTCCCTCTAAGATTTGCATTAAAATTGCTACTCTCCGTTACCGTCTATCGAAGCAAGGAAAGATTCTGATTACTAGAGTTTATCTTCTGATGGCCTATTCTCCACTCACACAGCCTACAGGGCGATTACTCAGGATGATACCCATATAAGTTCGGTTTTGTGGAAGACCATATGGAAGTGTAAACTTCCAAACCAAATCAACCATTTCCTGTGGGTTGTAGCTCATGATAGACTGCTTACAAGATCGCGAATGGCTAACTGCTCACTGATGAATTCCAATAGCTGTTCGAAGTGCGACAATGTGGAAGAATCGAACCTCACATTCTACGGGATTGTTCGGTTGAAAAGCATTATGGGAGGCTTTATTACCAGAAGGGAAGGCGTGGTTTTTCTCTGCTAACCTAAAGGATTGGTTGGCGGCCAATTTGAAAGCGGCCAATAAGGTGTCCACTTATTGTCATGGACTAAGGTTTTTGCTTGTGCAATCTATTCTCTATGGCCGTGGAGGAATAAGGAGATCCACGTTGCAGCCTTTGCTCGACCGTCGAATTGTGCCAGATTTATTTACAATTTCACCAATTAGGTAAAATCGGCCTAGTTTCTTTCTAAGTCCTCTAGTCTTAGTCCAACCAAAGAGCAAAGACATATTCAGTGGATTCTGTCGATTGTCAGAGAGTTTAAACTTAATGTCGATGGAGCTTGCAAGGGTTGTCCGAGACCTATGGGAGTCAAAGGGATAATTTAGAACAGTAACGTGGTCCGGTTGGGTGTTTTTTTCCATTGGCTCGGTTGAGGGACGGCTATCGAAGCGGAGTTATGGGCTCTAAAGCTTGGTTTACAGACGGCATGAGAGCTGAATCTCAGACACTTAAAAGTGGAAATGGACTCTTTGTCTTCTTTCAATTTAATCAACAATTTGGAAGGCTTCTTGTAACGCCCCTGTGTGGGGTTAGCAGTATTGAATAAATAAAAATAAACTTAGATTCAATATTATTTAAATCCATTAAACAATGCACATGGATCTTTAAACAAAAATAAAAAAAATAAAAATAAACATTTAAAATACAATCCACAGCTTTTAGTATAGCACCAAATTTTTTAAAATACAGTCATCATCACTATAGTACAATTTTCAAATAACTTAACACAGCCATCACAAAAGAAATACGAATCTTACATAATCTAAACGAGTTACAATTAAACAAAGATCTTCCAATACAAAATCAACAGTGTTGTTGCCTATTCCTCGTCAGATAAGTTGCACTGAGTTCCACCTGAGAGATGTAAATATGATAGGGATGAGCATCGACATGCCCAGTAGGGAAAATCATTACTCACCTTAAGGTTTTATTCATTACCATTTAAAGCTGCATGGTTAGTTAATTTACATCATATACTAGATTATGAGGTTTGTTATGATCATATCTTGTGGATACTATAGTTAATCATTATCAAGTTTCACACTTATACATACATACAAATATTACAATTCATCATTATTCTTAGGTATCCATATTAAATAAAGTAACGCTCAACTTATCGAAACCCAAATGGGCATGCTTGGCTACCTTCCAAACATTCCGAGGGTATTCCGGTGAGGGGACATAAAGTCCTGAGTCCTCACCAAGTCGATTCCTGTACAGTGTGTTTTAGGACTGTCGACCCAAGGGAGCGTCATTACCTCTCCCTATTTTACCTTTTAGGATATTCATGCTCAAGGACGTAACCGTCGCCCTCTTCATGTCTCACAATTTCTCAATGTTTAATAATTATTTAAAGAGTCAATTTTCCTAACCATGCTTCCCAATTTATAACAACATATGTTAATTCATTATGTTCCTCACTAATCAAAACAGGGCAAGTTTATGTCATAGTTTCATATGTGATTCTCATATATTAGCAGTTCAATATAGATACATATATTTTGTAGTCAAACAATCAATTTTAATTCCATAAAAACCTCATAAAAGATAAGTAATAGAATCTCAATCTTCCAAGCTTCTCAATAATCTTTTAATCTCGGAATTTAATTAACGTAAGCTCCACACACCTTTGTTCCTAAGGTGTGCATAAGGACAATTGAAACTAAAGCACAACATATAACCACATCCATAAATGAATTATGTGTAAATCTATATATTTTAGTCTCTAATAAGGTTCATAAATTACCTAGGATAGTGTTGAAAATGTTGCAAGACATTAAGGGATTAGAAGGTGTGCAAAGTTAGGTTCTTGATTCAAGTTAGCAGCTGGAATACCATGACAAACTAGTTGTATAATTTTGCAAAAAGTTGGGTTCACTATTTACAATTAGCACATGGGTTAACAGGTAGTTTACTTAAGATAGATGGGTGATATACTGTCACTGGTAGGTTTACTAGTTTCTAATCCGAGAATTGAAAAATTCATAGAAAATAAAATAGAACTCTGATTTAGGCTTATGATAGGTCGTTGGAAAGCTTAGGACGTCTACTTTTTAAATATGCAAACCAATTTACAAAATTCATTTTCATCAAATCCCAGAATTTCAAGAAAGAGCCACTGCCCATAGAGGTATTACAAAGTTTATGGAATGTCAAGTTTTTCTTTAACTCAAAGCATATTATCCATGTTAAAAATCTCAAAATCATTCCAAAATATGCAGCATGCATTATATAATCATAATGAATATATTCTCATGAGTTTTATATCAAAATCATCATCAAACCATATCTCTAGCTTTTCTTAAAAATAATGAGAAAAACATGCGTAAGTTTGCTCTTCAAGCTTAAAACTTTAAAGCATTAACCATAGAGCTATGGAAACTAGTTCTAAACATTCCTAACATGTTTCTAACATTGTTGTCAAACCAAAATAAAGGTTGGTTGTTGGTTTTAACTCAAGACTTAAGTTTTTGTTCATAAATGCTCAAATGTGCATGTTAATATAACTAGAAATTTGCATGATCTTGGAACACAAAAATCATGCATTAAACATGGAGAAAACACATACTAAAAACCAAGTTTGAATTAAAGAAAACCTAGCTCAAAACTCCTTTGAAAAGCACCAAAGTTTGGATTAAAAATAAAGCTTGAGTTGACTCCAAAACAACTTTAAACATGGCTGGGAATTATAGTTACTTGGCTACAAAGAGAGCTTTATGCCTTGTGTCTTTAGTTAGAAATTGAAGTGAGAAAGGAGAGAATGAGAAAGTAGAGAAGAAAGTGGTGATGGTTGAATAAAAAGGCATCAAAATAATTGAGGAGCGGGGATAATTGTTGGTTTATGGGGAAAGTTGTAGGAAGAAACAAATAATCATTAAAATAAAATATTATCATGTCTCCCATGGAGACTTTTAGCAAATAATGCCAATATATTGAGGGGGCAAATGGGGCAAGTTGTGGAAGAAAATGAAGGAAGCATTAAAAAGATGGTTGATAAAATATATCAATATCTCCTAGTAGTTGAGGTGAATTATTTCTATGTCTGTAAGTAGTTGAGGTGAATTAATTCTATGTCTCTAAGTAGTTGAGGTGAATTAATTCTATGTTTCCTTCTGAGACCTTTAGCCAAATGAAAATGAGGCTACTTAATTGAGCATTAATGTAGCGGGATAAGATTGGTAGAAGTGAGTGATAGGTAAGTTTTAAATATTTACTACAGAGACTTGGTAAAAATGCTAAAATGACATTTTATTCATATGATTTTACAAAAATCATACCCGTTAAAATAACAGTCGTTACACTTCTGTGGAAGACTATCAAGACTAATAGAAGAGATTAAGTCCTTGTTGCAAAAAGAATGAAAAGTAGAGTGAAAAGTAGAGCTCGATCAAATGTACAGGGAAGCTAGTAATGTAGCGGATTGGCTTGCCAATTTTGCTATAACGGAGCAAAATTTAGACTGTTTTTCAAAGGATATACCCCTTGATCTGGGAGAAGTTCTTTGGGAAGATGCTTAAGGAGTCACCTCGTCGAGGCTCTATGTGCCTTAATTTGGCTTGTTCTTCCCTCTTGTTTTGCTTTTTCTATTTTTTTGGGTCTTTTGACCCCACTCAGTCACAAAAAAAAAATATTAATATGCCAATTTAAATTTTGTAAAATTTTGCTACATCTAAAATTCATTCCATATTATTTATTCTACCTATTTTTTATTTTTTTTAAAATTTTTCTACACTTATTTAACATATTTACCAAAAATACTCTTAAAACTTTTATTTAATTAGAAAAATGTTATTTTAATATTTTGTGCACCAAAGTCTCCGATGGAGACTTGGAGTTTACCTACTCTTGTTCTTTTCTTCTTCTTATCTCTTGCTTCCCCTCACTCTCTCATATGTCTCTCTCCCTCCCTGCTCTTTATCCTCTTTCTTTCTCTTCTTCTTCTTTCTTTCACGACAGTCAAACAGAGGGAACCCAAGAAGAAAATCAAATATCTTTCAACCATTTTCTCATAAAGTCCACAAAAACAACCTCTTACAAAACTCATAGATCAAGAAAACTTAAAGATTTTAAGGTCTAAACAATATTTTGGGCTAAGATTAGAGGTAAGGTTTTCAAACTTAAAACTTAGATTTTGATTATGTTTTGAGTATAGAAATCTATGAAAATGAGTTTATATTATATAGAGATGATTATATATCATTTATACATTTTTTTTGTACTTCAAAAGTTATTAGAAAACCAAGATTTTGAAAAAAAACACAAAATTTGGATTTTTGGGCTCTCTGTGGAAAATTTTCAGGTTTTCACAATTATATAGAGATGATTATATCGTGTAGTTTTTCATAGAAACTATATATCGTTTTTCCTCAAAAACTACAAGTCATTTTTGTTAAATAAAAAAATATAACTAGAAACTTACTCTTCTCTAGACTCAAACCTACAACCTTCTAATACCTTAGGATGTCTTCCACCATTTCATTTATTCTATTCTTTTCTCAATTCTCTTGCTATTTGATATATTATAGGTCTGGTTAACCTGAACCTAATACAAAATTTTTATTCAAATGTTTTATTCTAAAATATTTTAACCTCATATTATTGTCGTTTTAAACTATTTTTAGAACATTTTAGATTAGAATATGGGTCAATCTTTGTTGCAATTAAAATTAAATTATTTGTTTAATTTTATAGCATATTTGAATGTTTTAATCATTATGGCACACTAATAAAAATAGATAGTGAATTGGCATGATTATAAAGTATGATTTATGTTAAAGTATAGTTACTTTATATGTCATAGGACAACAACGTACTTAGAGCTTACGTGGTGAACTTGGAATTATGAGCTAAAAATTATCAGCATTGTATTCGCCAAAAGGTAGGGAACCTATTACTTATCGTTTGTGAGGTTTTATAGAATTAAAATTGGTTCTTTGCATTGCAAGATATATATATATATATATATATATGTGTGTGTGTGTGTGTGTGTGTGTTGAACTGTATTATATGAATATCACTTATGAGACAATAGCATGAACTCGTCCTGTAATGTGCAACGAGGAATAAATTGATTTGACACGTATTAAATAGATTGAAAAGCATGGTTAAGAAATATACTCTATACATAATACTATTAATTATGAGAGGAATGATAAGACGTACAGAGGGCGGTGATTACATCCTTAAGCATGAATACCTTAAAAGATTAAATATAGGAATGTGATGATGCTCCCTTGGATCCAAAGTCTCAGAATGTACTATCCAAAGTCTCAGAATGTACTGTACAAGAATCAACTTGACGAGGATTCAGGGCTTGATTTTTCCTCACCGGACACTCTTGGAATGATTGTAAGGTAGTCAAGCGCACCCAATTAGGTTTTGTTGAGTTGAGTGATATAATATTCTATTACACAGTGAATACGAATGAGCACTATTAAATCCTGAATTAATATGTATGTATATATATGTATAGAACTTCGCAAGAATAATCATAAGGTATCCACCGAAAATGAACATAATAATATCGATGAATGATGTTGAGAACTAATTAATCATGTAGGTTTTAATGTGGCAATGATAAAAACCTAAAGGTGAGTAATGATTTTCTCTAGTGAGCGTGTTGACACTCATTCCCCTATATTTTCATCTTTTCAAGACTCAAATAGTGTGAGGTCGCAATGAGAGATATAGTTAAGGAAGCTATGTATCTATATTTAGCTGGAATCTCTTCTTTTACCGAGAATGCTCTCCTTGATAACGTAAGCGCTGTATGTTATTTTTTGTAACTATACTAAGAAATATTGAGAGTTGGAATGATGATAATAACAGTTTTATATTATTAAATTAAATGTGTTATATTAAATTGTGGCTTTTTTTGTTGTTTATATTTTTATTTTGTTTTGAGAGTTTTCATTTAAGTTTCGAACAAATTTATTTTTAAGATTTATTTTTTATTTTTTATTTAATTTATTAAAAAATTATTAACCCTCATTTACGGGCATTACAGGTAGACAAAGAGAGTTTAAAGGAAAAAAGAAAAAAAAAATTTATGATGACTATGATAAAAATGCTAAAAAGGTTTTAAAAAAGGCAAAAAATAGCTCCAAAAAAGAAAGAAAGCTAGAAAAATACTGACAAATTAAAAAAAGAAACAAATATTATTTGTGAGAAATAATGATAGACATACAGAGTTTTTTTTTTTTTAAATCAAAATGGTGAATTAAAAAAAAGATTCAAGTTTCTACCATGGTAGATAAATAGAACTAAAAAAAAGGGGGTTTAAAAAAGATTAATAAAAATAAATAAAGGAAAAAAAAAACAGGCATACCAATGACAGAAAAAGAAAAAGAATAGTATGAAATATAGATTAAATGTTTGAATTGATGTCTAAAATATCGTAGAAAAGGAAAAGAATAGTTTATCTTAAGTTGATATGCGTTACGTTGGAAAATGGAAGGATAAGATATGAAATAAGAAAAATTAAACGAGTTGAAAAAAAAAAAAAGATTAAAAGAAGCGTATGAAAGAAGAAAGGGCAAAAGAAAAAAAGAAAAAGAAAAAAGAAAGCACACTAAAACGAACCAGATGACTATAAGTTGAAACAGTGCTCTTGAATACACTCTTTTGTTATATCTTAAGATAAGCATCAACTATACACCATATACCTAGTAAGAACAATTCAAAAACTTGACAAGTATGGAAAAAAAAAAAAAAAAGAAAGAAAGAAAAAGAAAAAAAGTGTGTAGGGATCACGATGGATCCTTAGTGTAGAAAAACATATATTACTAAATGATGCCATAAGGCAGCAAAATCAAATAAAGGAAAACTATTTATAATTTTAAAAGCTTGTCAAGGGCATGTACAATTAAATGGAAGTGAAAAAATAATTGTCACGTATTCAGTGCTGGTACAACCTAAATTGGTGCTCGATGTAGTTTGGCAAGCACTCGCATTTATAAGAGAGTGTTTGGCAGTAGTTCCCACCACTCAGTTCCCACCACAAACTTAGTTATAAACAGTAAAAAACTCTCACATGTTATAGTAACAATAAAAAAAATTGCTACAGTGTAAAACTCTCATATGCTACAGTAAAAGTGATTCTCACCACTCGTTTCTACTATTTTTCCAAACACCTACCATATAATGAAACGCGGTGCAAGGCTTCCACTTGCAAAGATCATACACACCCAAATCTCAAGGTCCACAGTTGCCAAGAGGAAGAGTATAACTGTCTTGGGTAAAATATATGCAATTCTTTTGGCATCCGAAGTTTGAAGCCATGATTATTATCGAGCTATTATCAACTAAAAACAAAGCAACATCACCCAATTTTTTTTTTCTCAATCCAATTTGATTTATCAAAACTCAATTTAAAAACCTTAAATTTCTTGGTCACAGGATTGAAGTGGCAATCTGGAGCACTTGTGCTTATATACCTTTGAACTTGCCAAAGCTCTCTTCCATATGATTCCAACAAATATATCTTGTAACAAAAATATTTTTCTTCATAACTCTTTAGAATCTCGTCTAAAACTAACTTAATTTGATTTAAATGGCTCTCTAACATCGAAAGATGCCACTTTTACCCATTAAATCTGTGGCATAAAATTGATCATTATAATGCACCACGCCATCAAATGACACAACTTTATCAAATGTGATGTCTCCGATACCAATAACACGAGTCCGCATGGAGTTTTTAGCCAGTCTAATGTAAGCTAATTTACAAAATTCCCTACATATGACCATATATATTAGATCATTTGGATCTGCTATCAGCTCCAGGGTGAATGTTGTAACCTTCGTAACATAATCCTCCAACCTATGGTGTACCAGTTGTTATGGCAATAGCAACGCCGGGCAGCTAAGTTGGTATGGAAGAACTGCTGCGCCGACTTTCCCAAATGCCCACCACCGGCCCTTCTCCTTTTTGAGTCTGGATTTTTTGTGTCATTTCAATTATCGTGGTCGACGGGAAAGAAAGAAATGAATGAATGTTATTTTAGGAAAATATAGAATAATACACCTACTGAGACGAAAGCCAAAGGAGAGCCTCGTAGGTGGTTATCAAAACCTACTGACTTCTGCCCCAAAACCGTAAGGAAACAAAGGAGGAGGTGAAAAATTGCATCACTTTTTCCCTCTTTCATTGTGAAGGTTTTGTAAAGTGTTGTGACTACATTTTCATCAACTGTAGCTAACCATCCTTCTGAAGAGCTACAAAAACGTCTACCATGCTAAGGAGGTAATAGCATCAACTCTAAAAATTTATCCAAGATACTATTAAGGTGTTTGGAACAATAGTTTTAAACTATTGGTTTAAATTAAAAATAATATAAAACTCTCACATATTATAGTAAAGAGCTATAGTGTAATAGCTCTCACATGCTATAGCTCTTAGATCCAAACTGATGATTTAAACTACTCTTTCCCAAGCACCTTTCCCAACATGTTGTATATGTACTCCATGTACAACTTTTCCTTCTTTTACTAGGAACCAAAAGCAGTGGCATATGATGATTACCTAGCATTTTCATTCGCTTACTAAGGTGTTTAGGAGAATAGTTAAAACCAATGGTTTAAACTATAAACAATATAAAGCTCTTACATGCTACAATTCTTAAACTCAAACTAATAGTTTAAACTACTCTCTTAAACAATCTATAAATTGGTTATCCTTGGCAGCAGGTTGCCAAGACTAACAAACAAAAATTGCAAATAGTTTTCTAATGGTATCGTCCAAAATAGAGTCTAGGGGTGCGTTGGCAAAGACGCCCAATCTAAAAGGACAATATGGGAAAAAAAAGACAGTTACAAAGTACGCTTATGGAATTAAAAAAAAAAAAAAAAGGTATGCATACACTAATGTAATCTTTTTAGCCAAAAAAAAAAACCAAAAAAAAAAAACTTGAACATTTACACTTTAATTGGTTCTTCTCTTGAAATAAGAGAGAACCAAAAACAAAGATATAAGACACAAAAGGGAAGAACTTTTGAGGGTCGATTGTGGGTTCAATTCCAAATTTTAGAAAGAATATATACACAAAAAGACTCGCAATTAAAAAGTCAAGACAAAAGGTAAAAACAAAGTAACGAGGTCTAACAATAACGTTACATATCATATTTGTATAATTGCTGCTTTTGCTAAAGAATACAGGAAGAATATATGTAAAAAGACTTGCAGCCATATACAACCCTATACACAGGGGAAAAAAAAAGTAACAAAAAGGTGAATATACGTACCACATCTCTATCCCTAAATGTCTTTCTTTTATCCATCTTTTTTTCCCGTTGCAAAACATATGACATGTCCTCTTTTTCTCCAGTCTTTCGAATGATTTTTACTTTTCATATCTCTCTCCAAGTTCAATTTTTCAGCACTTTTTTACTTTCTAAATACAAGTCGTGAACAAAATTTTTCTCTGCTTCTAAACTATTTTTATCTGCAATTTATGCTTACCATAAATTCCAAAATTGAGATCTTTAATACGGTACTTTCTTCTAAACACCGCTTTTAATCACCCTTCAAAGAGAAGAGACATATTCCTTTATAGACACTACTTTCTTAAAATTTTCAAAGAACTAGAGAAAAATTGTATTAACACATTATGGAGGGTGCAAAAAATTTTGTCTAAAAATTAAACCAGCATTTTTTGTTTAGCATGTACAGTATTGGAGCATCATATAAAAATAATACAAGAAATACGGTATTTTCATATTATAACAAAACTAAATGTACCATTAACATGTTTGTTATATATGTATCGGTTGAAATGCAAAAATCAAATAATTCTTTGTGGTGGAACAACATATCTCTTGTTTTGCACTCAAATAAATTCTTTTTTTTTGGTTTTGAAAGGAATGTTATTATGCTGCTTTGAATGGTGCACTAATCCTTTGAATCCGGTACCAACGGGCATCATCCCCCCGTAAACAACAATCTCTTTCAGAAATGGTCCACTGACCTTTTTTTCTCCTTTGATTGATGTGGATGGACAGGAATATTTTCTTCATAAAGTCATATTTTTCACTTATATCTTTCGTTAATAACGAACATAGATTTTAATTTTATTGATATCCCAAACGCAAGTTAAAAAATAGATTACATCTTTATTGGATTTCATCAATGCTTCTCTCACTTTTTTCTTACCCGTGACTTTTCTGTTGGCATCACTTCAACTCACTTATTGCACTTCCGGCCACCTTTATAACGTCTCTTATTATACATGCTCAGCGTGGTATTATGGTACTAGATCTATAAAAAATTTGTGATAGCCTTTAGGCCAGATTACGTTCCAACGCCAGCGAAACATTGTTCTTTCCGATTATCAAGTCCGGCAACGCCTCCGAAAGTGGCTTGTTCTCTATCACAACACAATGTTCGTTCCCAGGTCCGTAGGGAACATATGGGTGTCACGCCTAATGGACGCTGCAGAGGGTGCGTTAGGGGTCCAAGACCACAACACTCGTTTAGAAGGTGGGGAGTGAACGAGAGAGCAAGTAACACGTATATAATGATGCAGGCATTGGTCAATGGAATGAGTTGGCACTGGTCTTATAAATTTGGTAATGGTACTAGTCTATGATTTTTATTCAAGGAATTGGTCTACGATGATTTATAACTATGACATTATTAGAAAACGAGTACACAATAGAATTTTAAAATTTTTTAATAAAAGCTTGTTTTGAAAACGAGTTAAACATACTATGTATCGTTACTTAATCATAGATCTTTGTATTTTAATGAATCATTAACCACATTTTTGGCAAAAAATTATTTGACAAAATTGCTACATGAGAATTGCTTTTGAAAAAGCCTCAACCAATTGGTCTTCTTTACTATTCTTTTTTTTTTCCAAAACCGAAATATGAGTAGGCACATGTTATTTGATTCTTCTCTTGACAACATCTCCTTTCAACCACTAGTAAAAACTAAGAATTATTGTTCTTGATGTTGAACAACAACCCCATGAGACTTTCAAAGTTTTTCTTTCTAAAATACTCTCTCTATATTGCTCAAGTGATCTAATTAACAATAAAAATACGTTTCCTATTTATAATGGTTGGTAGGACACCCATTCTACTCATATAAAGTTAGCATTGGGACTCAATAGACATATATTATTAAGTTTCAATAATAACAGATAAATTAATCCTCAATTAATTATCTGTTTAATTATTAACTTTAGTATCACTTTACTAAAGACCCAAAGTTGCACTCTTGATAATATACCGTATTACGAAACTCATGAAGTATAAGTCTTGTCCATGATTATTCATATTATGTATATCGCCATAGGTTATCTATAATCAGATGAAGAATTTAGTTTCGTTTTACATTCTAATTATTTTTTCTCAAAGTTCTATTATTCCACCATTTGAAAATTCATTTCTTTTATAACACATACAAAATGAATACTATTCGGTTACCATATGTATCTAGAAGACCGAGGTCTCGATATTTTTTATTAATACCCAAATAATGTTTTTGAAAGGATAACACTAACTTTTTATTAGAGATCTATAGATTTCATGTCTGTAGATTTTGCTCTCATTGAATATATGTTGCATCTCCAACATATCAAGAATGAAGCCTTCATTCGTCAAAACTCCTGCTTTTGGTATATCAAAAGATACAAGCTATAAGCATGGATTCATGAATCAATTTCAAGATTAAGATGACATAAATGATTATCAAGGAGAGTTGATTTAAGTTTAACATAATTATTATTAAATCAATTGTGACACCCGTTATTTTCCTAACGGGTATTATGGTAATTAAATTAATTATTAGTGTGCCAAGTAAAATAACTTTTATCTAAAATCTATACTTTTTTAGTACACTTACTGAAATGCCCTTAGAACTTCTCATAAATTACAAAAATGCCAAAATGCCATTTTGGTATTTTGTGTTTAAAAGTCTCCAAAGGATACCCATCTAACCACCCTACCTTCTCAATTATTTTCCCCCTATTCAGACTTATCCTCCCACTCTCTCACTCCCTGCATCTCTCTCTTTCTTTTCCTTTCTTTTTCTTTCTTTTTTCTTCTTCATCTTACCTTCTACGGAGAAGCAAACCGAGGAGACCAAAGGAGAATCCAAGCCAATCTTTCACAAAATGTTCATAAACAACTTCTCACAACTTAAGGATTGAGAAAAACTTAAACGTTTTCAAGATCAAACAATGGATTTGGGCTAAGTTTTGAGGTTAGATTTCTAAAACTTTAACTTTGATTTTAAGCTGTATTTTGGTATACAGATTGTGGAATATATGTTTTTAATGTTTAGAGATGATTATGTATTACTTATATATAGTTTTTATGTTTAAAAAACTTTTAGGAAACTAAAAATTGGATTAAAGGGCTTAAAAAACAAATTTTGGGTTTTTTTTTATAAGTTTTTCTAGGTGAAAAATAACGTGTCATTTTTCAATAACTACATAAATAAGCTTTAGATAGGATTCGAACCTCCAACCTCAAGAACAAGTAAAAAAGGGCCATACCACTAGGATAAGGATAATTATTTGATAATTTATTGTTCGGATATAATAAATAGTTTTCTATACAAGTTGTAATTTCAAATAATTTTATAAATATCATACTTTTTAATTATTTTAATTATAAATATTTTTAAAATCGTATTATTTATTTTTAAAAAAATTCATTTTCACATATTTCATACCAAAATAAAATTCGTGTATTTTAATTTTATTGTTATTTTATAATTTACTAAAATTAAGTTAGAAAAGCGATATTCACAATTTTAGTACATTAATGATTTCGGCACACTAATAAAAATAAATGATGAATTGACATAATTAAACATTAGGATTTGAGTTAAAGTACGGTTATTTTATACGTCTTAGGATAACAGAACACTTGGAGCTTACGTGGAGAATTGTGCAAGCTAAAAATTATCAGTGGACATTTATGAAAAGGTAGGAATTCTATTACTCATCTTTTGTGAGGTTTTGATAAATAAAAATTTGTTGTTTTATGTTGCAAGATATGTGTATACTATTTTAAAGGTATATGATTATATCTATAACATGATGATGTGGAACTCACCTTGTATTATACAACGAGGAACATAATGATGTGACACATGTTATAAATTGCAAAGCACGGCTAGGAAGACTTAACTCTATAAATAACAGATGAATATAAAGAAATGGTGAGACGTGAAGAGTGCGGCGGTTACATCCTTGGGCACGAATACCCTAAAAGGTAAAATAAGGGGAAGATGATGATACTTCCTTGGGTCAAAAGTCCCATAACACACTGTACAGGAATCGACTTGGTAAGAACTCAGGGCTTGATGTCCCTTCACCAAAACACCCTCGGAATGTTTAGAGGGTGATCAAGCGTGCCCATTTGGGTTTCGTTGAGTTGAGTGATATGAAATTCTATTGCATAGTGGGTACAGATGAGCATAATTAAATCCTAAATTAGTATGTATATATATATATGTATAAAACTTGGTAAGAATGATCATAAGATATCCACTGGAATTGAAAATGACAAAATTGATGAATAATGATGAGAACTAACTAACCATGTATGTTTTAATGTAGTAAGGATAAAAACCTAAAGGTGAGTAATGGTTTTTCCTACTGAGCATGTTGTTGCTCATTCCCTTTTTATTTTCATCTTTTCAAGACTCACTAAGTGTGAGGTGGTTACAAGAAAAATAGTTGAGAAAGCTATGTAGCTATATTATGTTGGGATTGCTTCAATTGTAAAAAATATTCTTCATGATAATGTAAGCATCGATTGTTACTTTCTGTAACTGTATTAAGATGTGTTGAAGGTTGAAATGATAATAACAATATTTTTATATTATTAAATTTAAGGTGCTACATTAAACTATAATTTAATTGATTACATTTTTAATTTGTTTTAAGAGTTTTCATTTAAGTTTCGGGCAATTTTATTTTTAAAGTTTTATTTTTATTTCTGATTTTTATTTTAAATCATTAAAAACTGTTAACCCCCATATAGGGGTGTTATATCAATTCAACATTAGGTTCAATCTAGTGTGCGATCACCATTAGGTCTACCACACCAATGTGTCTACTATGGAGTCAATCTGTTTTGACGACCAAGATAAGTCACCTCTCTATTTAGACATAGATCCCTATAATAACCTTATCAAGTATAAAGTGTCTAGCTATATACATAGACCATGGACTATAAAATTTAGACTATGAATCTCTAAATCAAATCTTTTCCTCATATAAATTCCATATATGACTAATTTCAAGATTTGGTTTTAATAGTTACGGATCACATGTTTGCTAACATACAATTATTAATATAATAGAAATATGAGGACCATTATTAATACATGTAATATTCACATCATTATTTATTTCACCCAAAATGTCATAAATACAACTAGAGTATTTATTTCTTAAGGCACCAATCCTAACAGGCCTATCCCCTCCATTCTAATGCCCTCTGAACTACGCTGGCCAACTTTCCCACCTTCTTACCTCCAGCGGCCTCAATTTCCTCTTTGCCCCTACCTTCCTTGTCGAGCCCACCCCTAGCACCATTGCTACTCTCAAACCCTACCTTTCTCCTCCCCGTTCCCTAACCGGTGTATTCTCCATCATCGCCTTCACTTTCTGCATCAGATTCATCACCTTCTCCGCTGCAATCTTTGATCTCCATCTTTTTCTCCTCTCCCCCTCTAGCGACAGAGAATTCACCATTGCCATGCTCAACAAGGACTTAGAGCTTTCATCCAATGAATTCCTCTCTAAATTTTGTGAGAATTGGGATTGAATTAGGGTTTTGGGTTTTAGTCCTTCTAGTCACAATGCGAAGTGGAATAGTGAAATCCCTTGAAGATGGCCATGGACGACGAGTTCTATGTTCGGTCTCTGTCGTTGTGGATGTCAAGGAGCCTTTGGTGGTGGCGAACTTGCTATGGGAGTTGGAGTTGGAGTTGAGCCGGTGGGCCCTTGTCTATGTCGACGCCTACGAGACACGCTAGGTGGGGGTGAGAGTGTGCAAAAGAGGTGGTAGAGAGGATCAAGAAGGGAGATTGGGTGACGATCTTGTTTACGAGCACGACGGAGGTAGAGGGACCGTTAAAGAGCTATTGGTGTACTCGAGGAGGGTGCTTTTTTTTTTGTTTAGGTTATTTGTTTTATTTTTTTATAGATTTTTTAAATAATTTTTTGTTTAAATTTTTATTAATTTTTAATGTATCGATTATTTTAAAGGATATTTTAGTAATTTTAATTAAAATAATGTCCAATAATTTTTTATGTACAAAATTAGTGGTTTGACCATTAAAATTGTCGGCAACAAAAATCAAAAGTTGAAGTCATATAAATAAAAAAATTAGCGACTAAGTGTTTGTTTGGTAGTGTTTTTAAAATAGATAAAAATAATTTTATTTTAAAAAATAATTTTTTTAAAAAAACTGTACTAAAAATGTTTTTAAAATTTTTATCAAAAAAATTTATTAAAATATTTTAAAAACTTTCAAAACAAAATTACACAAAAGTTCTAAATTACACCATTTTTAAGAAGGTTATGACCTTCCAATAATTTACCCTACTGTTTAATTATAACAATTGCTCCCAACGATCAAAATCATGTCGACCTCCAGATTCTTGCTCGGCAATGGCGTCTTCTTCCACTCTTCGAACACTCCTCCTCTCACAATCTTCCTCAAAACTCTTCCAGGTCTTCACCTGCAAAATCCTCTCTCCTTAACCTTATTCAATTTCCTTCTCTCACAACAATAACCTTTTTTTTTTCTTTTACCAGATGCGTACACCATCACGTGCTCTTACGAAAACGATTCCCGCCTCTTGTTCTGGGAGCGGCATTTGAACAGGCTCTGCGACTCCGTACGAATTCTCTCGAATTCGCATCTGAAGCTTCTGTTCGGAGACAAGGGACCTTCAGATTTGTCGCTATCCTTCTGGGAATTTGAGCTCCGGTATCTCGTCATGTTATGACAGATTGAACCAAAATTCTACAGGATCGTTCATGTTAAATTATTGAAAAGAATCATACCAAATTGCGAAAGCGTACCTGAATTCATGATCTTGGATTGATGTGGGTTATTGTCTTCCAATCCAATACATACTCCTTATGATTTTCTAAGAAGATGGGATTTCATAGAAAACAGGAAGAATGAAACGTACGTATGGATTGGGAACCATAACCAGAATAAATAACTTTTGTTATTTTACTGTATTTTCAGTTTCACCCATCATAAAATCTGAAAATTACAAATTGGTATCTACACATATAATATTTATAAAATAACCCATACATTATTTTAATACCCAAAAGCCTTTTAACTTTATCTTAATCATATCATTTTAATTTAGACTTTACTTTAAGATAGCATTAAATAATACATTTAATTACATATGTGTGCCCACATGAAAAAATTATTTTCTAACAATCTCCCACTTGGGCCACATATGTATCTTTACAAAAAATGTGTTAACCTTAGTGAGCTCAACCTTTGCTATCACATATAAGGGTATTCCTGAACAATCTCGTCCATTGATCATACCAACATAGAACCAAAGCGGCCTTCGTCACAAATGTAGCGTGACTAGACCCATCAATGATTACGTATATCGATATAACCAAATGACATAGATCAAGTATGGATGTGTAGCATGAAAATTACATGCAATGTGATATAAACATGTCTATTTCCAACTGGTCCTACCTTATATCTGAATGAGATCAAAACCGTACCGAAATCAGAGTGTAAATAAACTGTATTCTTTATTTCTGCAGAAAACATATATAGACACACAATGTCTATATGCAAAGAAAATTAGCATTCAAATACAAACTCCCACTAAAACTGCATATCATCAAATAACTGAACACCCATGTGAGCAGCGTGCTCATGAAAGACCTTGGGTGGAAGTCCTTTTGTAAGCGGATCTGCTATCATGGAGTTTGTACCTATATGCTCTATAGACACCTGACCACTATGAACTCTTTCTTTAACAACAAGAAACTTAATCTCTATATGCTTTGACTTTGAAGAGCTTCTGTTGTTATTGGAATACAAGATGGCAGATTTATTGTCACAAAATAACTTAAGTGGTCTTTCTATACCTTTCACAATTTGCAGTCCAGTGACAAAGTTTTACAGCCATATTCCATGATTGGATGCCTCATAACATGCTATAAATTCTGCCTCCATAGTGGAAGAAGCTATGAGTGACTGTTTAGCACTCCTCCAAGAAATAGCTCTTCCAGCAAGCAAATAAATATAGCTCGAAGTGGATCGACGACTATCTTGACATCCAGCAAAATCCGAATCCAAATAACCAATGATCTCGAGTTGGTCTGACCTTCTATATGTAAGCATGTGATCTTTTGTTCTCTGTAAATATCGCATAACCCGTTTGGCTGCTTTCCAATGATCCATTCCAGGGTTACTCAAATATCTGCCCAATAATCCAACAATGTATGCTATATCCGGACGAGTGCAAACTTGAGCATACATCAAACTCCCAACAGCTGATGCATATGGGATCTTTTCAATTTCCTTAACCTCAAGGTCATTCTTAGGACACTGACTTAAACTGAATTTATCTCCTTTAGCCACAGGGGTATCTCCTGGTTTACAATCCTGCATGCCGAATCTTTTAAGTACCTTTTCGATATAGCTCTTTTGTGATAACCCAAGAATACCCCGAGAGCGATCCCGGTGTATTTTAATTCCTAATACAAAAGAGGCGTCACCAAGATCTTTCATTTCAAATTTCTTTGATAGAAATCTCTTGGTTTCGTGCAATAAGCCTATATCATTGGTGGCAAGCAGTATGTCATCAACATACAACACCAGGAAAATACACTTACTCCCACTGAACTTATGGTATATACAATCATCCACAGCGTTCATCTCGAAACCGAATGAGACTATCACTTGATGAAATTTGTAATACCATTGACGAGAAGCTTGCTTAAGCCCATAGATGGATTTCTTTAATTTGCAAACCATCTTCTTTGGGTCTCCCGACTCAAAGTTTTCTGGCTGCACCATATAGATCGTTTCTTCGATGTCACCATTTAGAAATGCCGTCTTAACATCCATCTTATGTAGCTCAAGATTAAAATGTGCTACAAGTGCCATAATTGTCCTAAAAGAGTCTTTCGTTGAAACCGGAGAGAAAGTCTCTTTGTAATCAATGCCTTCCTTTTGAGTAAAGCCCTTGGCGACAAGACGAGCCTTATATCTCTCTACATTACCCTTCGAATCCCTCTTGGTTTTAAATATCCATTTACAACCAATGGGCTTCGCACCTTCAGGTAATGGAACGAGATCCCAAACATCATTGTCCTTCATGGACTTTATCTCATCTTTCATGGCATCCATCCACCTTTGAGAGTTTGAACTTTGCATGGCTTGACGGACATTGATCGGATCATCATCCATCAATCCAACATTTTCCTCATGTTCTTGGAGAAATACTATGTAATTATCCAAAATAGCACTTCTCCTCTCTCTAGTGGATCTCCTTAATGACACAAGTTCCTGAGGTTCTGGTTCTTGAGGTTGTTGAGTTTGTACCTCAAGGGGTTGAGCAACTATGTCTGATTGTTCTTGATTTGTCGCTTGATCAATGTCAGGGATAGAAACCTGAACATTATCAAATGCAATTGTGGGAATAGGAACCAATTCCTCTCGTTCAAGAGAAACAGGATCAAACTCATCCTCAAAGACAAAGTCTCTAACCTTATTTCTCCCCCCAAACTCAACATCCTCAAAGAATGTTGCAATTCCTGTCTCAAAAATAGCTTTAGTAGTGGGATCATAAAATTTGTAACCCCTTGACCGTTCAGAG
>CAMOHE010051888.1:80197-93527 GCA_946598075.1 Artocarpus hirsutus | reverse complement strand
GAAATGAAGATGGACTTTTATATTCTTAAATAAACTAGGAAACAAGTGCATTAAATAATGAATACTTAGATGTCCTAATCTGTAATGCCACAACATAACATTATTGTCTATAGAAACAAAAATAGAATCAAAACAGGAACCTTTACTTTGTTTGCCTAAATCAATTCAATCTTCGAAAAAATAGAGACCTTCACTTTCTCTAGCTCCGTCGATCATCTTCCTCAAGACTAATTCTTGAAACTCACACAGAGAGGGATAGAAATTAACTCAACAAATGAGATCATTAGTTAATTTGCTAATTGACAAAAGTTCACAAGACAGTTTGGGTCCATTAAGGACATTATGTAGGATAAGAAAGAGGATATATGGATCCTATCCCAGCTATTGCTGAGAGAGAACCATAAGCAATTTTGATTTTTTTGTTCCATGCACAAGGCATGTAAGTCGAGAAAAAATTTAAACAACTTGTCATATGATCCGTTGCACTAGAATCTAGGATCCATGTGTTGGTTTGACTCAAATTAACACTACGGAGAGCACTAACAAAGTTACCTTTTTGGGCTAAAGAACAAGAGGGAATTACTGTAAATTGTGGAGAGTGAAAAAGTCTGTACTATTGCTTGAGCTGCTCCTTTATGAACGGAGATGCTTTTGAATTAACTTGATGCACTTGATTTTCCACATGATAAGCTTGAAATGCACAGTTTTCATTCCCAGGTTTCTTCTTCCAATTTGTAGGCTTTCCATGGATTTTCCAACAGTGTTCCCTTGTATGCCACGGCTTTTTGCAGTAATCACACTAGGGTTTCTTCTTTCTTTCTCCTTCGGACTTGTTATTAATGGAAACAAAGGCTGAAGTTTTTGGCTTAATTACTACCTTTGATTGCAGATTGGGCATCATGACTTTCCTCCTGGTTCTTTTCTTCTAATTTCAAAAAAGGTCTTACGAAGAGATGGCAGAGGTTTTTTTTCCAAGAATTTAAGACCGGGCTTCATCCAAATCATGGTTAGAACCCGCCAAAAACAAATATATTTGGTCATTCTCTTCCTTTTTCATAATTTTCACGCTATCAGTACGACATTCCCATTCATCATTATAACATTGGTCTAAATCCTGCCATAGTGAAACCATCTCATTATAGTACACCATGACCTCTTTTTCTCCTTGTTTGGTTAAATCTGAGATGAATTTTCTAAATCAGAGTAAGTCTTTTTTATAGCCTCCCACATGCCTTTGGCAATAGGTAAAAAAAAGACTGGGTTTAGTCGATTTCTAGGATAGAAATAGATTGTTTTTCTTCTTATACAATAACATTGTTTACACATATATATAGCTTTACACATATATATAGCTATTAGTTAATGATTTCCAGCTCAACAGTCACTATTCTGAACAATAATTACCCAACAGTTATCTTAAAGCCTATCCACAGTTATCCTAAAGCCTATCCTGATAGCTATAGGAATATTCTACACTATCTTTCCAATAATGATGCCAGCTCTGTTTTCCAACACTCCTTCTCAAGCTGGAGAATATACATCTTTCATTCCCTGCTTACAGATAATCCTCTAGACTACTGTACTCTTAAGACCCTTAGTAAGAATATCAGCAAGTTGGTCCTTGGTCGAAACATAAGGGATACAAATCAGTCCACTATCTAGCTTTTCCTTTATAAAGTGCCTGTCTACCCCGACGTGCTTCGTCCTATCATATTGAACAGGATTATAAGTAATGTTGATTGTCGACTTGTTGTCACAAAGCAACCTCATAGGTCCTTCCCACTTAATCCTCAAGTCATCCAGAATTATCTTTATCCATAGTAGCTAACATATTCCCAATGCCATTGTTTTGAATTCTATTTTGGCACTTGACCTGGCTACTACATTCTGCTTCATACTTCTCTAGGTTATGAGATTACCTCCAAGGAAGGTGCAATAGCCAGAGGTGGATCTTCTGTCGACAGGTGAGCCTGCATAATCCGTGTTAGTGTAAACTTCAAGTCTTAGTCCACTATTTCTTCAGAACAAGATTCCTCTCCCAGGATTCCCCTTTAGGTAATGAAGTACCCTATTTACAGCTTGCAAGTGAATTTCTTTAGGGTTGTTCATAAACTGGCTTACCACATTTATAGCATAAGCAATGTCTGGCCTAGTGTGAGCTAGATATATGAGCTTCCCTACTAGTCTTTGATACATCTCCTTATCTACCGCTGGGTCTTCATCTGCATCACTGAGCTTGTGATTTGGATCAAAAGGTGTTGATGGTAGTTTGCATGCCAGTTTTCTTGTTTCCTACAAAAGGTCTGTAACATACCTCTGTTGTGAGATGAGGATGCCTTCATTGGAATGAGCTACTTCAATTCCCAAAAAGTGCTTCAGTCTTCCAAGTTCTTGTATCTCGAATTCTTTGGCAAGACCTTTCTTCAAGCTTTCTTTCTCCTTTCCGTTGTTTCCTGTCATAATTATATCATCAACATAAACTAAAAGAGCTGTTATTCCCCCTGAAATTGAATGCTTAATAAACAATGTGTGATCTCCTTGGCTCTGCCTATACCCGATGGCTAGCATAAATTTGGAAAATCTACCAAACCATGCTCTACGAGATTGCTTAAGACCATACAACGCCTTTTTCAACTTACAAGCTTTGTCACTTCTCACATTCTTCTTGAATTCCTAAGGAATCTCCATATATATCTCCTATTTTAAATCACCATGTAGAAAAGCATTTTTAACATCAAATTGCTCTAGGTACCAATTGAAATTTACAGCCAAAGATAGCAAGATTCCGACTGTGTTCATCTTTGACATTGGAGCAAATGTCTCCTAATAGTCAACACCATATGTCTGTGTACCTTTTTGCTATAAGTCTGGCTTTGTATCTCTCTTGTGAGCCATCTGACCTGTATTTTACTGTAAACACCCATTTGCACCCCACATCTTTCTTCCCTTGTGGTAGATCAACAATCTCCCATGTATTTTTCTTCTTAAGTGCCTACATTTCTTCTCTCATAGCATCTCTCCATTTCTCATTGGACAATGCTTTAGATAAAGTATTAGGGATATGAATTGTGTTTAATGTAACTAGGAAATTTCTGTGTTGGTGAGAATTTTTCAAGTGACAAACTTCGCTAGAGGATATAAAGGGTGTTTAGTACATTCTCTTGTGCCTTTCCTTAGAGCAATAGGAAGGTGTTCATTTGTTTCTTTTTGAGGAGAATTAGTGTCCGTATTTACCTCAATTCTAGGAGTCGGTTGGGATTCTTGGAGTTGCTCTATGATTGAGTCTGGAGCTATACGTCTGGAGTAAACCTGGTCAAATCTATTCCCTACCATAGGTGAAGAGGTTGGTTCTATTTGGTGTGGTTCGGCTGATTTAAGGGGTTTAGGTTGAGGAGCAGGAAGTTGTTGGGATGTTGCAACAGGATGTTAGGATGTTGCAGTAGAAGGTAGGTCAAGTAGAAACAAGTCCCTATCCTTATCTTCTATAGATGAAAATGACTCCCTTTGAAGATAAGGTTGAGTGAAATATGGTTTTAGTTCCTCAAAAGTAACATTAGCAGAAACAAAAAATTTCTTGGTGGGTGGATGGTAGCACTTGTATCCATTCTTAGTTGGAGTACATCCTACTAAGACACACTTAACAGCTCTAGGATCTAACTTTCCCCTGTTTTGGCTATGAACATGGACAAAGGCAGTGCATCCGAAAATTGTAGGAGTGAGGTTATTGGTGGTTCTAAGATCAGGATAGACTTTGAGAGAATTTCCATTGGAGTTTGAAATCCCAAAACCCTTGAAGGTAGTTTGTTGATCATCTATGCAGCTGTAAGAACAGTTTCCCCCCAATAGTTCTTTGGAACATTTTGATGGAAAAGAAAGGCTCGAGTTATGGCCAATAAATGACCATTCTTTCTCTTTGCGACTCCATTTTGTTGTGGAGTGTTAATGCATGAGGATTCATGACCAATGCCTTCTTTTTGAAAATATGGAGACAAGATTTGGTTGAAGTATTCTCGTGCATTGTCTGATCTAAATCCTTTAATTTTAACCCCAAATTGATTTTGAATCATATTGTGAAAATTCGTAAGTACACTACGTACATCAGATTTGGACTTAAGAAGGAAAATTCAAGAAATTCTAGTGCAGTCATCAATGAATGAAACAAAACATCGTATGCCACATACATTTGGAATAGTAGAAGGACCCCAAATATCACTATGAATCAAATAGAAGGGAGTAGAGGATCTTTCATTTCTGATTGAAAAGGTACACGCTTATGTTTTGCAAACTCACAAACGTCACATTAAAAGTGTTCATTCCGTAGTTCCTTGAATAAAATCGGAAACATAGTTTTTAAAGTTCCAAATGATGGATGCCCTAATCTAAAATAATGAAGGCAAATGATGTCTTTATTGGATGATGATAAGAAGGATAGAGAAGAATTATTTCTGATAGTATGGTTTTTTCCTGATTTCTCCAAATACTATAGGCCATCTCTCTCCTTAGCAAGTCCAATCTTCTTCCCTGATTCTCGATCCTAAAATAGACAATAGTTAGGATAAAAAAGCGCATTACAACTCATATCATGGGTAAGTTTTTATATGGATATCAAATTGGTGCATAATTTTGGAACATGAAGCATGCTTTTTAGGGCAAGGGATGGAGAGATACGAATATCCCCTAGTCCAGCTACGGTGGTAAGTGAACCATCTGCAATGGCTACTTTCCTATTGCTTGAACAAGGAGTGTATGTACTGAAAGTTAGTGAAGAGTGAGTCATATGATCAGTGGCTCTTGAGTCAATAATCCATAGATCCCTAATACAATTATCTGAAACATTTAATCCTTGAGAAATAGAGAACTTACTTAAGAGTGCAAGAGAACATGCACTACTGGGCTTTTCCAATGATTCCAAAAGTTCTTTTAATTTGTCAATCTCCTCCTCATTGATCATTCTCGGGCTAGGATGACATCGCTGGCTTAGCTGATTTTGGTTCACAGCGGCATTGACATGTCCTCAATTCTTTGGTGGTCCTTGTTGATTCCATTCCTTGCTCGATGGTTTACTATGTAACTAGCAGTTCTCTTTAGTGCGCCTTGGCTTCTTGTAGTAGTTACACCACAAGGCATCTTTGTTGTTCTGGTTAGGAGACCTTGATAGGTCTACCTTCCTTTGGTAATGCTTTAGTTTTAGTTACCATCACAGATCCTTCTATGGTTTAGGGTTCAAGCATAACTACTCTACGGCCTTCCTTAGCTCAGATTAGAGAATAACTTCATTCAGAGATGGCATTTCTTCTTTCCCAAGGATCTGGACCCTAACTTTATCAAATTTGACATTGAGTCCTGCAAGAAAATCATAAACTCTATCTTTCTCAATAAAGTTCTTTAGGATTGTTGCATCAACTAGGCATTTGGTTTCAATGCATCAAAAATGCTCAAGTTTCTACCATAAGCTTTGCAATAAATTTGCATATTCAGTAACTGTTTTACTGCCCTATTTTGTTGCTCCAACCTTGCCTTTAATCTCGAAGAACTATGCTGCATCATGAGCCTTACAGTATGTCTGTCGAACTGCTTCCTAAATTTCCTTTACCATAGATAGGAACATGAAAGTGTCACTGATTTCTAGGTTCGTGGAGTTCCATAGCCATAACATGATCATGGAGTTTGCTTCATCCCATGCTTCAAATTTTGGGTCACCTCTTTATGGTCCTGTCCCGAGAAGATGAGACAATTTTCCTTTTCCCTTCAAGTATGTCTGAACAAAATGAGACCGTTTGAGGTAATTCCTCCCATTCAACCTGTACGTTGGTTGTATATTTTGGAGATCTTCTGACGTTTATTATACCATGGACATCTGCACCATGGCCTGGTCGGATTGTCCAACAGATTTTGAAGATGTAATCTCAGAAATATTTGGGTAAATTTGAGGAATGGATTTGATTATGAAGGTTTGGCTACAAGAGGAAGAATGATTAAGAATAAGAATAAGACACTTTATCTAGCAACGAAGGCCAGAAGTTATGGGACATGGTGATGAACGCTGAGAAGGTACTTTGCTTTAATTTTGAAAACAGAGCAAGTGGTGTCACCTGCAAAACAATGAAAGCTGATAGTCTCCTCCAAAAGGAAATTGTATCTTTTTTTTTAACAACAACTTTTTTTTTGTACTGTTTTGAACAAGTCGTTCCTTTTCTTTTTGGTTCTATATGTGGGTGTGTGTGTGTATATATATATATGAATCATAAGGTATTAGGGCAGGGACTTTAGGACACCTACGAAGGAGACGATCAACAAAAAAGGAGAAGTGGTGGCAGTAACCTATGGTGGTGGCGACCTTGCTAGCGACGATGACCTTTGTGGTGGTCGAGCGACGACTTCTATGTTGTTAGGCAACGGCGGCGACTTCTGTGGCGGTCAGGCAACGACGGTCGTCAGGCGACAGCGGCTTTTCTGTAGTGGTGGCTTCAGTGAGTTGTAAATGTGGTTGATGGTGGAGTCTCTTTGTTGTAAGAACTTCTGAAAGGCAATGAAGGCCTAGGAGAATCGACTCTTTGGTGAGTTGATTTTTTTTTTCTTCTCATGGAAACCAGAGCCGGCAATTAAGGCAAAACTTACGGTAATTAAGGCCAGTTATTTCCCAGAAACTTCAAACCTTATAGCTTTGGTACCATGTTGATTTCTAGGGTAGAAATAGACTTTTTCTTCTTGTACAATAACACATTGTTTACATATATATATATATATATATATAGCTATTAGTTAATGATTTTCAGCTCAATAGTCACTATTCTGAACAATAATTACCTAACAGTTATCCTAAAGCAAATCACAGTTATCCTAAAGTCTATTTTGATAGCTGTAGGAATATTTTGTACTATCTCTCCAATAATGATGCCGGCTCTGTTTTCCAACAGGTTTACTTATGGTATGATCCATCGAGTTAATCAACCAGGCAATGACTAATGAATTTTTTGACCTCCATCAACAAAGATTTAGGTCTCTAGTTGTTGGTTGTTTCACTTCACCAGTCAAATACCCGAGTTTGCCTATGTCGTCAATTTCTAGCTTTATGGATTGAGCCCATTCTAGGTTTTTTTTTTCCATTTAACTTATGGGAAGTTAAAAGGAAGGACTGTGTATGGAAAAACTGATTTGTTTCACTATTTGCCATGCTGGTCCCTCAATTGGAGCCCTCTATAGTTGTCTCTAAAGAATCGGTTTCTGCGGATACTTTCTTTTTAGCCCCAGCCATGGCCATTTTGACCATCTTGAAGTCAAATCAAGAACCAGTCTCTGATACCATGAAGGTTTGGCAAAAGAAGACTGAATTTCTTCTTATTATTTCAATGAATAAGACGTACAACTTATAAAGGGAAGCAAGGCCACAAATCAGCCATTGAATCCCTTGATTCTAGGAATAAAATATAGCTGGAAAAAATCTAGAAATTTCCTTATTGTACAAAACAAGAAACAAATAAAACATAAGTTGTTCTAATCCCTAGAAATCAAAAAACTAATTCGTTGGTCAAATTTCCCTAACTGTTTGACATGTTGTTAGTATCAAAAATTGATAAATTCAAGAAAGTTTGTTTTCAACATTTGCAGCCATATGTTGATGAGCCTTAAAATTACAGTTTATAAGTAACGGATTATGAAAAGCTTTTCAACATGACTTTGGCATCAGATTGCTCTAGACTTCAGGTTTATCCTAGTTTTAGACTAGCTTGACATATAATGCAGATTACTACAATAATAACACTTCTTTCAAATTGCCATTCATGCTATAGGTGATAGAGCAAATGACTTGATCCTAGATATGTATGAAAAGGTGATTTCTAAAAATGGAGCAAGGAATCGAAGATTCAGGGTAAGATATGTTGGCATAATATGAAGGTGGTTCCAAACTGCAAAGTTATTAACTATTTTGAGTGAATATTTATTGAGTAATGCTAAAAATACCTAACTCTAATCTCTTGTACCAACTCCTGAGTTGTCATTAATTTATTGATAAATACAACCTATTAATGTGGCAATCATTTAATCAAAGAGATTTTGAGGAAAAAGGGATGATTTTTTTGAAGATTTATTCGAGATGGGAAAATTCTTAGCGTCTTTGTCGGCTGTAAAAAATACAAATTTTAAGGATTTCTCTGTCTTTGATAATGTTAGCATGGGAAGATGTTATGAGATAGATGAATAGGATGAATGGGGTACTATACTTGGTATAATGTCTTGAAAGTTTAACTGTTTTGCCTTGTAGTGTTTCCTTAGATTTTTCTTGTCCTGTTCTAGATGGATTTCTTGCTCGTATCCATCTAGAACTAAGTGTTGTAACTATTTTTTTCTACCCAATAAAAGTTTTTCGATTTTATTAAAAAAAAATCTTTTAAACACCTACCAATAAAAACATTACAACTTATAAGTTAGTACAAAAATTAGTGTCTCTAACATTTTTCATATCTAGTTATTTATTTATTTATTTTGCATGACTGGAGACAACTTTCAGATTGAGCATGCACAGCATCTTGCACCTGGAACATCTGACCGTTTTGGTAAACTAGGGATTGTTGCTTTTGTGCAGGTTCTGCTCACAACTTTTCTATTAAACTCTGATAACATTAAATGTAAAGATTTAAAAATTATACAAGAGGATATTAGATGTTCATTTCTTTCTCTCTTTAAAAAAAAATTATGTTGAGTTGTTTCAAAAAAGAAAAATTATGTTAAGGGTGAAGTTCTTCTATACTGGGGGACTATTCACTACTTTATCAGTTTGTATGCTTCATTTTAGCTTATAGTTGCTTAAACTTCTGACTCATTATTTGTTAACATGCAACTTATATTCAATATCTTATTTATTTTTTCCCCCTTCTGTGGCATAATCAATTAATAAATATTTCAACTGTCAACAGCCAGAGCACTTATTGGATGATTTTGAATCTGCAACGAAAAAGCTTGAATTCCATAGAGCTCAAAAGGGTTCTTATGTGTTCCGGTCACTCTTAAATAGCAATGGCTAGTTAGCATTTGGTTCTGACTAGCCTGTAAGTGTAACTGTGATAAAACAATTTGTTTTTCTTCTTCACATTTAAGTCATTTGGTTTTAATATATTTTCTTTCGTCCAGTCTTCAATTTAGTAGGCCCAAATATTTACTTGTATTTGAACAACAATCTCCAAGAATATGTCGTGTAAAGACCTATTTTCAAGGACATGATGTTTTTGATATTCTCAGGCCTAAACATTTTCTTATGAAAACTTTGGTTCAATACATCTTCCTCAGGTTGCAGACATAAACCCACTAGGTGGTATCAGAATAGTAATAAAAAGAGTATTGCCTATTTGGGAAAATGCATGGGCTCCTTCAGAAAGTATTTCGGTGGATGATGCATTAAAGGCGTAAGTTAGATCAAATATTTTTGGCCTGTTTGTTTTGCAATCACAATTCAAATTATTTTTGCTACAATATTTTCTTTTACAAAAATTTAAATTTTTGTGCAAACCTACAAGCCTAAGGACCTTTCAATATTTTTTGATATTGTCCATTGTCAACCTTTCATGTATATCTTAGACTACTACATTTATGTTGAAAGCTTATGTCATTTTATATATTGTTCTGAAATTAAGAAATTTGTTCTCTTTCTTTAAAGGAATTTTACCTTCTATATGATTTGTTGGATTGGTGTTTCTTTAGCGTTGTTGTTGTTGTCTCCGATAGTGACAAGTCTAAATTTATGGAAATATTGGTGGATAATACCAATGTTTATGTTGATGTTGGTAAAAAGTAGAATAGAACAATTGAAAATCATGTTGGATAAAATCCAACATTCCACAAGGAACGTATCTCTCTCTCTTTCTCTTATCAATCATGCTTGCTTGTTTCTGACAAAGAAAAAAGAAATTTAGGTTGGTTCACCAAAGTTCTAAATTTCATCTCAGGTACGCTATTTCAGTTGCTCAAGCTTGCTTTCTCGACGACATTGGATCTTTATCACCCGAAAAACTAGCAGATTTCATTGTACTTTCGAGTGATTCCTGGGATGATTCGCACCAAAGGGATCTACATCAGTTGAAGCAACTTACATTTCTAAAGTACAAGTCTATCCCTAAAGAGCATTTAATATTTTGAAGACATGGCAACAAATGATAGCCTTGGCAAAACTTGTTTATATGTATATGTATCTGAACTAGGGCATTCAGAAGGTGTGTCAAAGTCATTTGTATAATATCTAGGATTATGTAACAAGTTGAACTTAAATTTCTTGACAAGTATATACAGTCATCTCAAAGAAACTGGATTGGAGGGTTATGGATCCGCTGAAACTCCAACTTATCCAACAGATGATTTGGGGATACTAGTGAAGAGACAACGGTTGATTGAAATAAGGTTTTATTTATTTTTCCACTATTCTGTAGCATGACTATTTTTTCCCTATCTAGTTTTGTGAGCAAGACATTGTGACTTTCTTTTTTCCCTGTCTACTTTTGGAAGTCTGCTCTTTATTTTTTTGCAAATTTTTTTTTCTAAAACATTGTTGCAAGGGTACCTAAACTATAAGAGCTGTTATGGTTCTGACTATTGCATCATGGTGCAAATGATTCAACATGTTTAATCATTATTGAAATTTTAGGTTTTGCCATTCGACCGGGCTTGTGTCTAAATTTTAACGGTGGTAAACATTTGATGCATTCTTTAATTTTTTTCTTAGAAAGACCCTGGAACTATCTCTAATGTAAATGTTAATACTAATATTATATTTGTCATTAAAAATTATGAAAAAATATAATATTTAATGTGTTATTTTATTTTATGTTTTAATGCATAATATTATTTCAAATGTTATATATACCTTTTTGTCATGACTATTAAGTCTTGAAATTTATAAAAGTAGACTTTTAATATTAAAATAATCTAGAGATATTAAGTGAAAAAGTCAATGTATTAACAAATAATGCATAATGTTATTTCAAATGTTATATATACCTTTTTGTCATGACTATTAAGTCTTGAAATTTATAAAAGTAGACTTTTAATATTAAAATAATCTAGAGATATTAAGTGAAAAAATCAATGTATCAATCAATGTATCAACAAATATAAATGTCAAATTTGTTCATATGCAAACTTGGTTGCTATCAAGGATGAAAATATTAATATTCACAGAAAATATCAGCACTTAAATTTTATAGAAATATCGATCGAAATATCGATACCTGTTGAAATTGATGTAAAATACATAAAGTTATCATAAAACATATTTTTAAATGAGACTTTAAGAAACTTTAAAATTGTTAATAATATTAATGTAGATGAAACTTTCAACAAAATATTATGTGTGTGGTAAATATTAAATGTAAGATTTGATCATAACAGAAGAAATGATAAATATACATGTCAGTTAAGTAAAATAGTTAAAAGTCAACCCAATACAAGTACTTTATATGCATAGTTTCATCCAAGATAAAAACAAAATTTAATACCATAAAAGAGCTTTTAAGAGGTTTAAAGGTATTTGGAATATCTTATTGGTTTAAACAATATTGATACTAAGAAATAAAGTTTGAATAGTTTCCAAACATGCCATGCATGTCTCTTGATACCTACCCACTACCTCTCTATGGATAACAAATTGTGAGTTAACCTACCAAGTCATCCGCTTCCCCGGTTCTTCTTCAATTCTATTACCCCATAGATTTGACCATTACATTATATAAAGATCATTATGATTCAAAAGATTATAGACTACATATAAAAAGTAAATAAAAACCATGAATTTTATAACATTGAAAAGTTAATTTATGAAAGACTACATTAAAAAGTAACTAAAAAAGGCATGAATTTTATAACATTTCAAGAATAAATTAAATTTAAGTATAAACATGGATATTTGTTGATATTTTCACTAACATTTTCATAAAATTTCTTAATATTTTGTCATTTAATACAATAGTTTTTATAGAAATGATAATTCCATCAAAATAGTAATATCAACGGATGATGTATTGATGTTAATTAGTGATTTACTAATGTGTGGTTTTTTGTTGATTAACTTGGTGGATTATCAATAAATCATTAGTAAATTAATGATAAGTTAGAATTAGTCTGTGTATGGATGTTAACACATGATGTATTGTTATCAAAGAAAAGATACTTTTCTAATTTTAAAAATTGGGGCGTGTAGGCAAATGGCTTAAAGAAGAAGCAGTTTTTGACAAATAGACCAAAAATTCTCATAATTATGTAAATGGCTCAAATGCCATGTCATGGAGACAACTCAAAAAAAAAAAAAAAACTTGCCATGTAAGAGCAACGGCACCTCAACAACCAGAGTTGAGAAAAAAAAAAGAAAAAAGGAAAAAACCCCAATCCGAAAAAAGAAAAAAACCCCAATCTTCGTTTCATGGGGAACCCTAGTTTCTAAAAAAGCCTTAGCCCGTCCTTCCTTCGTTTCCCCTCATCCTCAGCAGGGAACCAGCGGGTTCCGTTCCTTTCTTTCCCCTCAACTTTTTCCCCAACGATCCGAAAGCAAAGAAAGGCAACAAACAAAAGCTGATTTCTCCTAAATTAGTCCCTTGTCTCCAGCCTTCCCAAGGTCCACCGAACTTCTTCTTTTCTTCTTAAGTTGAGTAGGTTAGGCCTTGGCAATAGCTCTTCTTCTTCTCTATCTTCTTCTCCATCTTCTTCAGTTCCTAGGGAAAATTTGGCGAAGGAACTCAGTCCCATTGATCGCAGGTGGTCTCCATTGATAAAAGCAGTAGGTATTTCAGATAGGAGAATATATTTCTTCAATCCCAAATCTTTTATTCTTTTTATTGCTACACTCAACAGCAGTGGAAATTCAAAATTTTTATCTTGTCTCACGCACAAATAAAACTCTGGTGAATCAAAAGTTTGTGTTGGATTTTATCACAATTTTTTTTTATGTCAAAGAAGGAGTAGTTTAGAAAGGGATAAATTGGGTTAACGACTGTACAGAGTATAACGAATTATGCTAATATTTATGCTTATGCTTGAGCGATTGTATAGAGAAATTTATGCTTATGCTTGAGCGGCTGTACAGAGTATAGAAATTTATGCTTGAGCGATTGTACAGAGAAATTGGGTTAACGACTGTACAGAGTATAACGACTGTAATATTTATGCTTATGCTTGAGCGATTGATTTGATGAATGTGTTATGGACAAAACTCATAGCAGAACTTATTGCCCCACTTACTAATGGGCAGTTTCAATCAAAAGGAATTAGTTGTTTTTGCTCAATCATGAGTAAGAGGGCTTTTGTTTAGACCTCAATTCAATCATATATACTAGTGCTAATATTAATGGGG
>CAMOHE010051888.1:36883-80177 GCA_946598075.1 Artocarpus hirsutus | reverse complement strand
TCGACTCTTGTCTCGGAGGTTAAACAAGGAGAAAACTGAAGATGATTTTTTTGATTTTGATTTAGAATTAGAAGAGGGAGATCCATCCAAGGCCCTTGGAAGCGACTGTCAGCAAACAAATCACCCAACAGATTAGATTCGGGAAACTAAAATTAAAATACAACTCAAACAACAACGAATGTCTTTCTTTCTGATATGAGCTGAGCAGAGCATAGCAGTACTAACCAGAAGAAGAGAAAGCAAACACAACAATAATAACAGTCTTTGTCTTCTTCTCCGATCCCAATCCATTCCGATTTCCGATTCTCTTTCTCTTTCTCAACTCTCTTTCTTGTTAATTTCTAGTCGGAGCAGCGCGACTCTTTTCTCCTCTCCCCTCCTCCTGGGGGCGTTTAGACAAATGGCTTAGAGAAGAAGCAGTTTTCCACGAGTAGACCTAAAATTCTCATAATTGGGTAAATGGCTCAAATGCCATGTCACGGAGACACCTCAAAAAAAGAAAAAACTTGCCATGTAAGAGCACCACCTCAGCAACAGGGGGCAACAGGGTTGAGAGAAGAAAAAGAAGAAAAGAAAAAAAAAGGGTCCAAATTCTTCCAAATTGTTCCCCAAAAAATACCTAGTTTGTTTATACCCAGCCTCAGCCCTTCCTTCCTTCCCCTCATCCCTAGCAAACCAACAGGTTCCGTTCCTTTCTTTCCCCTCAACTTTTTCCCCAACGATCCGAAAGCAAAGAAAGGCAACAAACAACAGCTGATTTCTCTCAAATTAGTCCCTCGTCTCCAGACTTACCAAGGTCCACCGAACTTCTTCTTCTTTTCTTCTCTGGTTGAGCAGGTCAAGCATTGGCAATAGCTCTTCTTCTTCTCCATCTTCTTCTCCGTCTTCTTCAATTCCCAGGGAAAATTTGGTGAAGGAACTCAGTTCCATTGATTGCAGGTAGTCTCCATTGATAAAAGCACCTGGTATTTCATATAGGAGAATATATTTCTTCAATCCCAAATCTTTTATTCTTTTGATTGCTACACTCAACAACAGTGAACAAATGGGAATTATGAATTTTTTTTCTTGTCTCACGCATAAAAAAAACTCTGGTGAATCGAAAGTTTGTATCGGATTTTATCACCTTTTATTTTTTTTTTATGTCAAAGAAGGAGTAGTATAGAAAGGGAGAAATTGGGTTAACAACTGTACAGAGTATAATGGACTATGGTAATTATAATTAGAAATGTTCTACTATTACGACTGTATAGAGTATAATGGACTATTGGAAGTATGGAGAATTCAAGCGTGAGAATCACCATGTGAAGAATCTTGCAGGTGATATTATTATTATGTTTTTTTTTATTTTATTTTGACATAAGTTATTGGGTATTGATAATGGGAACAAAAAAGTGTTGTATATATATATATTACTTAATATGTGTGTGTTTATGCTTGTAATATCTGTTTAATTATGCCATGTCTATGGCTTTGTCTTAGTTGTAATCTTTATGCTTATGCTTAAGGGGCTAATTTGATGAAGGTGTTATGGACAAAACTCATAGCAGAACTTGTTGCCCCACTTACTAATGGGCAGTTTTAACCAAAAGGAATTAGTTGTTTTTGCTCAATCATGAGTAAGAGGGCTTTTGTTTTGTCCTCAATTCAATCGTATATACTAGTGCTAATATTAATGGGGATATGAGCATATTAGGATTCTATACAAAATGTGTGCAAGTAATGTTTGGATGTATATCTATCATTCCTCGCCATGTTTTTTTAACAGTGCAATTCAAACCATATATTGTTAGTCGAAACCAAACTATATTTAGGAACAATTAATTTTGCTATGTTCTTGATTATATAATACAGGGTCCCATCATATGTGATAAGGGCTATTTTACAAATGCATTAATTGTTTTTAAACACTGTCGAAATCCAAGTCATATAACCATTTATTGAAGGAAACTTTAGTGGTACAAAAAAGAAAAGGGCTAAAGAGTATTGGCCACGATTCATGGTTAGAATCGAGTGATAGTGGGAAAAAAACCAGAATCTATTCATGGTAGACAGTATGAGAATTTAAAGTTTTTTTTTTGTTTTGTTGCTTGAACCGAGAATTTTTAGTATAGGAACTCAAAATTGGGTTGACCCATCAAAGTGTTCCATTCATTGGAGAGAGAGAAAGGGAGACAGAGAGGTCTGAGAAGAGGGTGAAAGAAAGACCTTCAGTTTGTCAAAAATGCATTGGAAAGAGAGAGGTAATAAGGACAGGACCGAAATAGCAGAAAAGAAGACAAACTACCTAGTTAATCAAACTTAACGAAGTATGTCTAACCCGTAATTGGTAGAGGAAGAGAATTAGCAAAGTCGAAGAGAGCTGTAATTTCTTTCTTCTTCTTAAGGAGACTCTCTCAAAAGCTAAAAGAAACGAGTCTGCCTTTTAAAGCTTGGTCACTTACAATATAATTTCTACAGTGTGAATTTGATCCAATTAAGGAACAAATATTTGATTACTATTAAGTAAATTATCCAATGGAGAATGCGCACAACAAGGTATTGAGTTAAAACTTTTATGCACTAAATTATCCATATCATAAAGGCATAAACTTCTGCTAGTTCTGTAAATGAGCAAAGTTAATTGGCTAAGTAAAACGCAAAAGCAACATTTTATCGTTTTCTTTTCTTTGCTTTTCTTTTCTTTTTTTTTATTAAATCTAAGAGGCTATAAATCTATTTTAAGATTTCTATTTTCTGTCCACTGCATTTTGATTTATATTTTCTGTGGGTGAACCATTTTGGGTAGGTAGATTATGAGATTAAATGGTTGTGATATTCTTGTTTGAAATTAAAATTGGAAAAAACTAAAAATATAACTCAGTGCAGACAGATTTGATCTCTAACATCAACCTATACTAGAAAAACGTGAGAAATATTTATGATATTTCCATATTAGAGAAATTAAAGTTTCACTCACCAAATCCCAAATCTCTATTGATGATCAGATTGGAACTATATGATACATGCAATTTTTCCCCTAAATAGGGCTATCCATCACCAAATAACAACCGCAAATTTACCTATATCTATGTAATTGCTAATAGCATTAGTTGTTATTTTGCAATGGTGCTTTGTTTTGTTTGGCTTGGAATTGTTAATAGCATCTTTTAATTAAACTAGCATTGAAGATTTGCCTAAAAGTTATTGTTTAATAATTTTTTTTGGTTTTGCAATTCGGTAACTAAATGGCGTCGTTACCAATTTATTCCGATGTTGGAGGACAATGGAATGAGCTGGAAACTTGTTGGGTGTGGAGTGAGACGCAAAGTGAAATGAAAGGAATTATGTTAGAAGATGAGAGTCCTAATTTGAGTATGTTAATTAACAAGATTTGTACAAAAACTGGAATTGAGCGTGGAAATAAGACATTGAAGATAACATACCAGCTGCCAAAACAGTCTGATAAGATGAAGCCGATTAGAATTTATGATGATGAGGACCTGTTAGTTTTTATGGGTTTACTTAAGTTCAGTGGTAGCATAGTACCTCTGCATGTTCAGGTGGAAGCAGAAGAAGATATGAATTCTGTTAGATGGGATATTGTAGTTCGAGAGGAGATTGCCTCGGCTCCTACTAATAAAGAAGAAATTTAGAGAAATCCACCAAATGATGAAATTTTTATTGATGCTGCTTTAGACAATAATGCCTCAGCTCTTAATGACATAGGTCTGCTGTCTTCTCCACAACCACTCATGATTTTAAATGAAAGAGAAGTCGGATCATCCTCAACTTTGAATAGTTTTGCATTCAATGATGGGTCTAATTTACAAGTTGGTGACCACTTTAGAAGCAAGAGAGAGTTAAGGACGAAACTTCATGTTATAGCTTTAAAAGGAAGGTTCGAGTTTTTACACAAAAAATCGAACAAAAATTTACTCGTAGTGGAGTGTGTGGATCCAAATTGTAAGTGGCGCGTTTGGGCATGTGAGTTGTCATTGTCAAACATGTTTATTATTCGTAAGTATTGCGAAATTCACTCTTGTTCGCTAGAAGAACGTTCATCAAAGCATAGACAGGCATCATACTTTGTTATTGGGGAGTGCATCAGAAGTCACTTTATATTTATACCACAAGGTCCACGGCCTAAGTCAATACGGCATTATGTTTGTAGCGAATTTGGAACAGATTTTAGTTACTACAAAGGTTGGATGGCTCGCCAGCATGCAATTAACCTCATAAGGGGTACTAAGAAAGTTTTGCCATCCTTCCGTTGTACTGCCATATGCTCAAGTCTGTAAACCCCGGCACTGTTACCCACATTACAGTTGACAATTTAAACAGGTTAAATATCTTTTTGTGGCACTTGGACCCTGCATATGAGGATTTGTTTGCATGGGAAAAGCAATAGTTGTCAATGGAACGTTTCTGAAAGGAAAATTTAGAGGCATGCTAGTTGTGGCCATAGCTCAACACAGTGAACGTTGTTGTTATCCCATCGTTGGGGGATTGTGGACAAAGAAGATGATGCATCTTGGACATGGTTCTTTTCAAAGTTGAAGGAAGTTGTGAAAGATTGCGAAGATTTAGTTTTCATTTCTGATCGCGATCGAAGTATTAAGAAGGTTGTTGAGACAGTTTATGAATCAGCATGCCATGTCTGTTGCACATTTCATGTGGCGCAAAACATCAAAGCTACCTTTCATTCTAGCGGTGTTCTACTGTTGTTCTTTAAAGCTGTTAATGCTTATCAAATTGATGAGTTTGATATGTTTTTCAAGGATCTTTGTTCTGATTATCCAAGCGTTGGGATATACCTGCAAGAGCAGGTTGGCTTTGAGAACTGGTCTCTTGCTCATTTTAAAGGAAATAGATACGATATTATGATCTCAAACCTTATTAAATCATTGAATGGAATGCTCGAAGCTGTAAGAGATTACCTTGTTGTTGCCTTGTTAGATTATGTGTTGAGAAAGATGTTTACGTGGTTTAACAAAAAGCGGACCAATGCCATTGTTACTACCATATTTTTGACACTGACGAATGAGAAAATACTCCATAATAGGTATGACAAAGCTAGATTTTTATCAGTCAATAGACTCAATGTTGATGAGGACTACGTTGTAGGTGGAGAGGTTTGTGCAACAATGAACATTAGATTGAGGACTTGTTCTTATCGCGTGTTTGACGTAGATCAAATGCCATGTGAACATGCAATTGCAGCTTGTGACAAGGCAAAAACATCAGTTAATGAATTATGCTCACATTATTACAAGACAGATATATTGGTTAATGCATATGCAGAGACAATTTATCCTTTACCAGATTCGTCCCAATGGGATATTCCCGATGTTGTTAGGGAAATGCGTATTTTACCACCTATTATTAAGCGAAGACGCGGTAGGTCAAAACACAAAAGAATTCCAAGTACAAGTGCGAGCACCAAGCAAAGAAGAAACATGTATGCTAGATGCAGATAATATGGGCATTATCAAAAGACTTGTACGAATACGCCAATTTCTTGACTTCGGTTGTTGCCAAGATATAGTGACTTTTTATGTTTTCAGTGAAGTAATTGTTAATTGTTAATTGTTCCATTTAATATCATTATTGTCTTGTTCCATATTATTCTATACAGGGTTTCTTTAGAGTATGATTAAATTAAGTCGTTATGTTGCCGAAATTTACAAAACTTAAAAATTTAACGGGGTCGATATGGAGTTGACATGGTATCGACCTTCATATAAGGCTGTTGATTTAGATGTACAAGTACAAAAGAACAGGGTTGACATGGGGTCTACATGGTATCAACCTTCTCATAATACTGTTGAATGAGCTGTACAAGTACAAAAGAATAGGGTCGACATGGGGTCTACATACGTCGATACCATGTAGATCGTTTATCACACATGAAATTAAAAAATGTACAAATATAACATGGGAGATGGACACGTCAAGTGAGGGTCACTATAAATCATGGGTCGATATGGGTCGACACAAGGTCGACATGGTGCCGACCCTATGTCGACCCATGTCGACCTCGGTGTCTTTTTGGTCAAAAATTCACCCCATCGTATGTCACTACCCCCATGCATCATATTTAAAGAAAAATTGTGCCTGTGGGATTTCTCGACATGTTTCCATGTGTAAGAATCATCGCATGAGAAGGGAAATAGTCAATGGAACATTATCTTCCTCATGTTCTTTAATGTTCAACCCATTACGAGGATGAGAGTTCACACATGAAATTAAAAAATGTACAAATATAACATGGGAGATGGACACGTCAAGTGGGGTCACTATAAATCATGGGTCAATATGGGTCGACATTGGGTCGACATGGGGTCGACTCCATGTTGAGCCCATGTCGACCTCGGTGTCTTTTTGGTCAAAAATTTACCTCATCGTATGTCACTACCCCCATGTATCATATTTAAAGAAAATTTGTGCCTGTGGGATTTCTCGACATGTTTCGATGTGTAAGAATCATCACATGAGAAGGGAAATAGTCAATGGAACATTATCTTCTTTTATGTTCTTTAATGTTCAACCCATTACAAAGATGAGAGTTCACACATGAAATTAAAAAAATGTACAAATATAACATGGGAGATGGACACGTCAAGTGAGGATCACTATAAATCATGGGTCGATATGGGTCGACATGGGGTCAACTCCATGTTGAGCCCATGTCGACCTCGGTGTCTTTGTGGTCAAAAATTCACCCCATCGTAGGTCACTACCCCTATGTATCATATTTAAAGAAAAATTGTGCCTGTGGGATTTCTCGACATGTTTCCATGTGTAAGAATCATCGCATGAGAAGGGAAATAGTCAATGGAACATTATCTTCTTTATGTTCTTTAATGTTCAACCCATTACAAGGATGAGAGTTCACACATGAAATTAAAAAATTTACAAAAATAACATGGGAGATTGACACATCAAGTGGGGTTCACTATAAATCATGGGTCGATATGGGTCGACATTGGGTCGACATGGGGTCGACTCTATGTCGAGCCCATGTCGACCTCATGTCGACCCTAGGTCCACCCATTTTGACCCAAGATTTATAGTGAGTCCGACTTGACGTGTCCATCTGAAATGTTGTAAGAAGGTCGACCCATGTCGATATAGGGTCGACATAGTGTCGACCCCTTGCCGAACTTGTTTCGACCCATATCGACCTCATATAATGGAAAAGATTTAGAAAAATTTAACATGTGTAGACCTTATGTCGACCCTATGTCGACCCATATCGACCCAGAATTTGTAGTGACTTCGACTTGACATGTCCATCTGAAATGTTATAAGAAGGTCGACCCATATCGACCTTGGTGTGTTTTTGGTCAAAATTTCACCCCATGTATCATATTTAAAGAATAAGTGTGCATCTGGGAGCTTCCTCTACATGTTCCTTATTAAAGAACCATCGCATAAGGTCTATATGCCCCCATCTCAACCATGTCGACTCCACATTTATACACCCCCATGTCGAACTTATATCGACCCCCATATGAATTCATTATGTAGATTGTGTCAATTCTCCGTAACGAAAATTATTAGTTTACAAATAAACACATTACAGAAAATTGTGAAATCATTTTGCAATATATGTTTACAAACTTTGTCAATTCCGCATAACCATTTACACAAAATATTGGAAAAGTTGCTTCGTTTTTTTTCCTCCAAAAAAAAAATTTCGACAGCATAACTGCTTATATTAAATAATATCCCAAAACCTGCAAACATAATCCAGGCAACTATAAACCTGCAAACGTAATCCAGAAAACTAGAAAGCCTACAAACATAACCCAAACAAATACATTGTCCACCATGCATCTAATAAACTCTGTAATCATTTTCTTCTAGGATCAGTAGATGGAGTTCGCATATATTGTGACCTTGCTCTGATCCACTACAGTCTTTGCGGTCTTTGCGGTCTTTCTACTTGTAGTGGTTGTGGTTCTTCATTGTATGCCACTATATCAGTGCTATGTGTAGGATGAAGTGAGCGAGGCGAGGTTGTTGTGCGAGGCGAGGAAGGAACAGATGGTGTACCCACGTCGATATCAGGCACGGCTATATTTTGAGGTTGGGTCGAACCTTCCTTGGAAGAGCTCAATAAGTGCAACGATCTGGCTTCAGGTATGGGAGCAGTGCAAGGTGAGGAAAAAACAGGTGGCTCATCTTCAGGCAAGGGTGTAGATTGAGGCTAAGTCATAGTGCGAGGAGAGGGACAAGGTGACGGAGAGCATGTTGGCAAACCTTCTTCATGACCTTCACTGTAATGGTACTCTTGATGTCCCCTTGACAGTATAATTTTTGACCAATGTTTTAATTTGTCAGAAATAATTTGTCAGAAATATGTCGTTTCAACAGCTCAAACCCTAAAGCCATTTCTCTTCTGATGGCTTATTGCTCTTTCTTGATGGCTTGGTCCTCACTCTCAAGGCGCACTACTCTGGGAAGAGCATCCTGATGTTTAGAAGTTAAGGGCGCATCTTGATCAACAGAGGGAGAAACATGCTCTCGATGGTCATGGCTAAACACTACATGCTCTCCCAGATCAAGAATCTCCTTCAACTGCCTTATAATTGGATCAACATTTATTCCCACAAAAGGCCTAAAATTGACCATCCATGGGGTTCTCATCTCCTCATTCGTAGCAAACAACATGCTACGAATATTCTGCAAAACAAATTACAAAAATTCTTGTTAAGACCATGTTTGTTTTACTTAATACAAATCATTACATGAGTAGTAGGTAGACATTAACCTGTGACCCGTCTATTAAATTGCTTATCTCAACCCTCGAAGGTTTGGCTACACCCCTCCATTTTATTGTCCTCCAGTGACACATTCGGGGCACAGGAGCTTCTGTCGGTATGGGGGTAGCAAATCTATTTGTTACCACAGGGATGCATTCATAGGCAAAGACCTAAACCAATATCAAATTTTGGATCAAATATTATATCAAATATGAAACAATATCATATACATAGTCATATATAAATTAGTCATGTTTAATTACCTCAAACGGATATATAAATCCATTGAAAGTGATTGATGCATTACTGGAGCCGCACTTACTCCTTGTATCCTTTTTCAATTGATTAACTAAATACTTGAAAGAGTCTCGCCCTCAAGGATAGGCACAGAAAGCATCTATGTTTTTGACCAAAGTTAGGAACCGTGCTTTGATTTTCATGCAATTTTTGTCGTTGGCCATCAAAACACCAACGACAAAGATCAAAGTCGCCATCTTCCTTTTCTCCAAATTGTCCACGGCTTCATTGTCCTATTCCATCTTGTCGATAACATCATAGATGGAAATTTCTGTGTTTTCTGGCCAATGCCTGTGCATACAAGGTAGGGGTAGTATCATCCTCATCATCCTCATCCTCCTCATCCCCCCCATGCTCATTTGCTTTGTCAATAACAAGATACTCATCGCCACAACATAGTCGTATTAGCAATGCAAAATCCTTTAATGTGTACCTAACTGAAACACGATTAACCACCATCCAAAATTCATTATCATGGTTCACAGCTACCATCCTCAACACCAGTGACCATAACAACTGGCCAAAGTGTTGGAAATTTGTAGCCACGTCCAACACATGCCCAAATTGGGTGCCTCTAAACCACTGCAGATTGTCTGCATCCAGATGGTCTATAATGAATTTGGCATAATACTCATACTTTGATTTCTTGGACACTCTACAATCGTAGTGCTCATGCATCCTCAACACTGGATCTAGTCTCGGAGCTTGTTCAATATGAAACCAAATTTTATAAAAATTGAAAACACATTTAAAAAACAATTGGAACGGAAATAACACCAAAGAGCAATTTGGATGATAATGAAATAATAAATCTCTTCCCAAATGTATTGACTAATAATAAACCACTCTATGTTACTAAGTAACGATTTAATATATATCTACCTTCTAAAAAATTCATTCCACAAATAGACCCAAATAAAAGAAAACCATAGCTCCATTTTGTGCATATCATCAAGGCCCCGACACTCAAAATAAAAAAATGAAACACATTTTCTATTTTAAGGCCAATGCTTGATTTGCCTTCGTAATAATTCTAACAACAATCTGAAGTATAACTGTAAAACACAGAAACACGAATTGGTAGCATAACTAATGCAACGGTGAACATATTTTTTTGCTAGGATTATGAAAAATTGTTTGACATGAAAACTACCATTCCAAACGGATAATCCAAAAACCACACACCTAAACTACATGTAGCCTATAATCTGTTCATATATGCTTACAAATCAGATAAAGGTAATTGTAGAATTACAACTTAAAGAAATCTTACATATCGTTAGAGAAAAGCAACAAAATTTTATGTGAAGCTAGTGGTGAGCCATTTTTTTTAAATTACATTGATTAGAAACAGAGTATCATTTACACATTTACAAAGAATTCATAAAAAGTTTAGCAATAAAAAATATGCATTATCATTTATAAGTATACTAAAAGGACCTTTACAGGACACTCATAAAGGTATTATAGTTGCTGTTGTTTTTAGTAACCTTATAAGATTGAAATGGTTTCATACAAGGCTATTAGTGAAAAATATCTTGTCTAAAGAGTTTCAAACTTCAAATTCCATTTTCAAGGCTGCAATAATTTGAGTATCAAACAACATTAAGAAAGTCAAGGCACAGCGAACCAAAACCACATCTAAGCATGTATGTGATTAGTATGAATAAAAGCACAAGATAACAATGATGAACACCACTTTCATTATAATCGTCTTGGTTCCTAGCCTTTGGCTGGGGCCTGTGGTTGTATTTTTGCATGCATGGCAAAGCATAAAACCTTTGTTTACTCACAATATTACATACCATTAACTATTTAAAAAGTCTGCTTAATTAAGTCAATTGAAATTGCGGTATATAATAAGAGAGAAAAATAATCACAAAAACAAAAAAAAGAGCACAAACTGATGTAATCATTTAACATGACAAAAAACCAATTAAGAAGAAACATGGGTGCTGGCTGAGCACACTTAACTTTGAATTATTGCTACAAAGGAAAAAAACCATCCACACTTAACTACATGTTTAATGCAAACTGATGTAATCATATTTAACATGCCACACTTAACTTTGAATTAATGCAAACATGGGTGCTAATAAAAAAACAATTCACACTTAACTTTGTGGATGGACTACTCCTTTCTGCAAGCCTCGTGTGCTACCATAGCTTAACCTTTATCCAACAACTTATCTCCAAAACAACAAAGCAACACACTTTGATCCGACCTAGCTACTACACATTGGTTACAAAACAACAAGTCGAGGCCTATAATATTTTAAGCCTGACACGCTTTGATTGTTCTCACACAATGAGGCTCTGTGAAAACGTTTGTTCTTTAACTTTTCTTCCCTTTCTCCCCTTTTCAAGCAAGTTTTGGTTATTGCTTTCATTAAAATACGACTTTAGCAATTCAGGAATTATTTTGATAGCCATTTGAAATGTTATAGTGTATAATGACTGAAGTAAATAGCATATTTGCCAAGAATTAATTATTTATTTACTAAGGATAAATAAATTATTTACGTAGTAAATGTTATTTACTTCAAATATGTTAAACTATGTTATTTACTTGTTTAAGTTTGAAAAAAATTTTAAGTCACTCTTTGTTACTAATTAACTATTGAATATACACCTAGCTCTAAAAAATTCATTCCACAAACAGACCCAAAACTTATGTGGTTTGGGAATTATATAGCTTACTGGATTATGTGCACAAAAATAAGGCTGCTTAGATCGATATAGGTCGATGAAAGGTCTACATACGGTCTACGTATGTAGACTTATATCGACCCCATTCTCCATTTATAGCAATAACGGTCGATATAGCTCAACACACGGTCGACATATGTAGACCACATTCAAACCCCATATTGACCCCACAACAGACTTTACCAAGCCCATCAAGATGGCCGTTTTTCCATTTTCTCAGCCAAAAATTTTGGAAACAAATTCATAGTTTGATTGCCCTTCCATTACAGTTCACAATTTCAAGAATTTAAAAAACACTATATCCATCTATTTAACGGGTTACCTCCATTGGGTCGTTGGTCCTGTCTTGCTGCGTCAAATGGCATGAAGGGAATGGCGGAACGGAGGTCAATGATCGTCGACGCTGATGCTTATGCCCTTTTGCTTTCGAGGCGACAATCATCCAGGCAGAGGCGAGTGAGCTGGAAAAGGGGAAACGGAGAAAAGGAGAAACAGAGGGTGGCGAAGAAACGGCCTTTGATCATGAGAAAGTTGGGAGAAGAAGAGAGAAAGAACTAAGGAGACTTCGGAGCAGCGAGTGAGAATAGGAGAGCTGGGTTCTACTTCGTTGGTGGAGGAAGAAAAAAAAATCATCAGGGAGAGAAAGTAAGGGAATTTAGAGCCACCGCTGCTGGGGGGAAGAATTTGAAAAAAAGGCCAAAAAAAAATTCCGGGCTGTGTTTTGTTTTCTTTTGAATTAAGGCACGAGAAGGGGGAATCAACCTTCAAGCTTTCCATTGGGTATAATGTTTTGCGTTTGAGAAAGGGAAGGGATGGAAAGGAAGGGAACGAAGGGGAAGCTACATGGAAGGCTAAGATGGAAAAAAACTATGCCCAATAAGAAACAAATGATACATGTCATCTTTTTTTTTTTTTTGTGCTAAAAAAAATTCAGGCCATTTCTCCAATTCAATTTTTGGGTGGGGTGTTTAACCCAATTTCTCCCTCCTGTTCTCTTCCCCTCGGCGTTCCAGAAATAAAAAAAAAAATTCCCTCCAAACAAAAGCGTACTTCCAAAATTACCCTTCCTAAGCTACCTCTTCACCATAGTCAAAGATGTTGTCATTGTCCCCGTATTTTGAATCAATGGGTTCACATCAACCCCATCATCATCTTGCACCCCATTTTCTTCGTCGACATTTTTATCTTCTATTTTCGCTACTGATATTGCATCATCATAGTACTGCTTAAGGATCTCATCATTACTTTGCCACATGCGTATGAAGTTGTGAATGACGGCGTAAGCTATTGGGATTAATGTTTGTTTGTCATATGGAAAGGGCTTCATGCTCTTCAAAATTAGGAATCACGCCTTCCACATACCAAAGGTTCTCTTAATGCAATAATGAAGAAAGGAGTAGGTATAGTTGAACAGCTCGTTCGGCGAACAAGCACCCTGCCAACACCCTCGATACTTCAGTAAGTAACATGTAACTTCTCAATATGAAGCAAGGAAACAATTTATGTTTAGATAGCCAGAATATACTAAATAGAATTTCCCTAAGGAAATCACAAGTGGTGTTAGTATATATCCCGACAATACAAAAAAAGCAAATGTTTCCTTAAAAAGAATTAAAATTTTTTTGGTCTACCTAGCGGTGGTCTTGGAAAGTGTTTCTCTAGATCGGATATGGCTTCCAGTAACACTCAAACATCATGGGCAGATCCCTCCGGCCAGTTAAGATGAATGTAAATTTCATGTCAAAGTCGTAGACGCCATAACATTTTGTGAGTAAAATCCTTTTCTAAGAATATACTTTTTCATTTCTTCGTTGGATGGAATAGACAGCATGTGTTACAACCTGCCTTTTCAGGCTGTGATAAAACTCTTTCTTACTTACTTTAAGGTGAAAATTTAAGAAATTTTTTTTTCTGAAACTAAAATAGATAATTACTTACATTAATTTTGGTAACTCCTAAAATACTTTCATACACTTATAATTACATAATTATCTTTACTTTTACAACATTTTTCTTTTTAAACATTTCATTTCAAAACAACTTAAAATATGCCCAGCGAAAACATATAGTAGCGGACTCCATACCCGATCTACACACATCATCCGTCCGCCAGCTTATCATTTAGATTTGTTCTGACCTTCTCGTCGGAATACCTGCAGCATGAAATACTTAATGAGCTAACAACCAGTAAGTCCCATAAATCCTACATGGACATTCAAATAAATGCATGACTCAATTATGGTTTCTTATAAACTTCCCTTATCTTCATCATTTCTTATCTTTAACTAGGGCCCAAGTGTTCGTACCATTGCACAATTTCACTACGTAACACTGTGACCATTCTTTATCCTTTAAACTCCCATTGATTCAGGAGTCGGTACGACACTTTTCTTAATTTCTGGTAACATATTTACCAATCCATTTATTATGGTTGACATACCATGCATGAAGTAATAATCACATGTTATTCGTGATACATAAATTCGTATGCATAGCATAATACACACAAGTACCTACTTTATATAGACACAGGTATTCATCATTGTACACACAGGTACGTAATTTATTGTACATACTAATACATAACATGTTATACACTCAGGTATTTCAATTGTATACTCACAGATATCCATACTATACCCCTAGGTATTCATTTCATAGCAAACACACAAGTTCACACCTTAATATATACTCAGGTATACATGTACATACATTCTATACTTACATTTTCATACTGTAGGTGAGAATGGTACTTACTTGTTGCGAGTACCGCGAAATCGACTTCAGTCTCCTTTCTCCTAAACTCCTATAATCCTATTGGTCAATTCCCCTACGTTTCGTTACAAAACATTCATTACTTAATTAATCAAGTTGCATAACTATAAACAACTCTAAAAACCATTAGTTTTCTTTTTCTTATCTCATTCCATACCATTACCCTTAATGAAGAGCGGAATTCTTTCTAATCACTCTTTTTCCCTCTTGGGGTGTTTTGAAACAATTCGGTTTTTCTTGGGGAAAAATGACGACTTTGCCCCTAGCGGGCCAACTAATTTTTCAATCTCGTTTTTGCTCTTCTATTGGAAATAATCTTGTACTCATTTCAAAATAATACCCTAATGGGTCGGATTACCTTAATTCCTCACGGTACCTTCTTTTTGTAAAATTTTACAGTTTAGCCCCCTTAACTGAAAATTTTGACAATTTAATCCCTAAGGGTAAAATTGCCCTTTTTAAGCCAAAATTTTCTATTTTTCTCAAGGATCATTTTTGCTCAAAGTAGCATATTCAGAATCCTTTGAGAAACGACGTTTTTGCCCTTTTTAAAATTTTTCACAATTTTCACAATTTCTTTAAAAAATCAAAATCTCACAATCAATCGAGATTTTTGATGAACTGTTCGCAATGTTTAACAGTTTCGTCAAGATCTACAACTTTCGTGTTTTAACTTTTCTCAAAATCTCACTATACAGGGGTTTTTTTGGTCATTTTTTAATTCTGTCGAGAAAGAACTTTTTCTTTCAATTTAGTCCCTAAGGCCTTTTTTTAAAAATCCATTTTAAAATTGCAGTTATACCACTACAGAAACCGTTCCATCCTTTGTCTAAATCACTCTCATGCTCAAACATCATTTTTGCAAAGACTAACATCAAAATTACAAAAAATATATTTTTTGCAAAAACTACCATTTTGCACCATAAACCAAAATTTCACAACTTAAACATGCCATACATCACATATACATGAAATTTCATCAAAAACATGCTCAAGAACCCACATGAGTTTAAAAGAATAAAAATCAAAACAAAATTCATAAAATTTAAAACTTTAAAATCTAAAACTTACCAAAATAACACTCTTTTGGTTTCTAGCCTTCAAAATTCCTTTGAACTCCCTCCTATGCTTCTTTTTCATGCAAAAACACCATGGATTAACTTTCCCTTTCTACCCACAAAAAATCCCTGGAAAACTTGTTAAAAAGTTTGGGATTGTACCTTAAATCTTGTGAAAAATCCTTGAGCTTGCTTCTAAAACTTGTTTCAGGGCTATTTTTACAAAGTGTGAGGTTGAGAAATTTTTTTGAAAGCTTCTTCAATGGCTGTCGAACATGGAAGAAGAAAAAAGAAAAAAAATTGTGATAACCATGCATTAAATGCTTCCTAACCCACTTGCTTACCTCATCAAGTAACCCTTTGGGTTAGCAAATGTCAACATATGGTTGGGCCACCTTTCATGGCTTGGTGGCCCAATAAAAAGCTAAAAAGTGTCCACTTTGTAGGGCTTAAACATTTACACTGTGTAATTTTTTACTACACAGTATTTTTCTTACACTATCATGGTCAAATCAGCGTACTTTCTATTCTTAGACTGTATAAAAATATTTGACTTACTTTTCGTTCACTTTTGAAGGCCAAATATGACATTTTTTTGTATCCGTGTTTTCACTTAGCAGTATACTTATACTGTTTCGGCCTTCTTTTTACCCCTGATTAGGGTTTGGACAACTTCTATGTCCTATTTACATTCTAATCACCCATTCGTTTATATCATAATTTTACAATTTATCATGATATAAAATTCATGTTATAAATATTATTTACAAATTTCTGAATAATTAAACTCATAAAATTAGTATTTTTACTATATCAAACATTGCATCACATTTGCTATAAAATTTGCAATGAATACCGCTCATTCATACTTTATCGTAATTTTTACAAAAATTACAATTTTTACAAAAATCATATTTTTTTAAGAGTAAATTCATTAATTAAATACAATTAAATATTAGGTTTTATTAATAAAATTTTCTCGGTCATTACAGTATGTGTGTACCGTCAATAGCGTCTATGCAATCCTATATAATGAAAATGAAAGTCAGTTGGTTGAAGTCAACCGTTTTACGCAAGTGTATAGATAATTTCAATAGGTGTCTTGTAGTAACCTTGAACTATGGAAGTTACTTGTTCCTATGCTTTCTCACAAGCGTCGGCATGTCATTCCATTTAGGAGGTAGAATAAAGTCATGTCTCAATTCATATATTGCATGGAGGCCTTATGTGAAAACATAAATATGTTTTTATAAACATTTAACGTAAAACATTTCTCAAAATGTCTTTCATAACATAACATATAAATACTTCATAAAAATGAATTCAAGCAAAATCAGAATGCATGACTCCATTTATACTCAATTATGAACTTTTATTTATGAGTGTCCTATGAACATTCTTTTTTTACTTTAACTTTTTATCTTTGTTCGTTAACTTTTCTTATCTTACTTTAGTGTTCGTACAAACATCATTAATCATGAGATTATAAACATGATGCTTCTCTTGTGGAAAACTTGTGGCCATCAAACACCGAATTCATGTACCTCACATCAAAGAGGTCAAACTTTAACTTTACTTTTAGTACCTCACGACAAGAAGGCTAGTATGATACTTTCTTTTATCATCTTTACTTTACCTTCTTTTTAACGTTAGTGGGCATTTCAAATGCTAATACATTATATGCAAACACATTTGCAAATCATAATTGTTCTCTTTAAAATTTATTACATAACAAATGCAATCAATAAAATTATAACTTAAATTGTAAAACTTTGTGCATTAACAAAATGCTATCATACTTTAAGAACAATATTGACCTTAAAAGATAATAACATGAAACACAGTTCCACGTTTGGGCCATTGTGCACATCACAATGTTTACTCAATAATCGTTATAAATGTTTACTCAAAAGAAAGATAGCTTTCAGAATTTGTGACCTCAGTTGAAAGTTAACACATTGAGCAAACAATTCATCAATCAAGAGTAAGAATTCAAATCAACTAGCACAGACACTCAGATTTCTTTTGAACAAAAGCACAGATGCAAGACTGTAGTCAACGAGCTCAAAAAAATTTCCAATTCAACAAAATTTAACTCAAAAGAATAAGACCATTCAGAATTTGTGACTTCAGTTGAAATGTAACACATGTAGCATATTTTAATCACAACATTAATCAACAAAGAGTAAGATTTCATTTTAAGCAAATTTCATGTCAACACAATAGAAGCACAAATGCAAGACCATGAACGAGGCCAAAAAAAAATTTCAGATGCAGGACTCTAATCAACTCAACCCGAATGGGTTCGGTGTGCCATCGGGCGTTTGTGCTTTGAATGCACTTAAAGAAGATATCAAAATTTATGTCTGATCTGTCTTATTTCTACACTATAGTACCACGTGACATGTATAAGCACAATGCTTGTCACTTCCAATCTCGTCACAACAATCTGTTGTTTTCTGCTATCATCATTGTTGTAATCCTTGTCTTTTGTTGAAAAATGTATTTAATTAATCACGGAGAAAACTTCATAATCCCCCTCTTTGCCTGCGTTTGATTCTTAAGTAGGACACAAAAATCACTAAAAGGAATCAGAGATCAATTTCGTTGTCTAATGCTTCAAAAAAAACAAAAAAACAAAAAAACAAAAAAACCTAGCACATGCCACACAATTACCTCACCTTAATTGTTGCTCAAATGGTCAAAATACTTTCATTAAGATTCATCAGTACGCTTTTATTTTTGTAATTCTGCTCATTTTCCCCACTATCTTTATCGTTATAAAGTATCATAGCTGCAGTTTATTGACCATCTTTGCTTTCTTTTAAGCTCTTATCAACCCGACCAACGAAGTTACCCGTATCCAAAAGCTTCCAACTCTAGTAAAGTGTGAGTACAATAATTAGGAGTTATTGAGCTTAAAGTATGGCCTTGATTTTCCAACAATATTTGAGGGACTTCACTATACTAGAACTGCAAATGAAAAAAGTTGAAGGTTTGGTATTACTCCAAGAAACACTCTACAGCTGTTGAAACGACAGAGCCTTTTGTTCGAAAAAAGAGAAGGAAATCTGGCAAGATACATCATTTAGTTGATCAAAGTAATTCAAAGGAACAGATTGTGCCAAACCCTCCGCAGTCACAGTTCATCATGGTTGATCCTTTACATCTTGCTCCCACATCTCTACTCAATACTTCTGCTAAACAATCAACGGGCCCACCAACTTCTCAACAGAGCCTTATTGATCCATCTCCTCAGCCTTCATCAAATAGAACTTCTGAGACTCCCTGGTTCCATAGTCCGACCAGTCCAGAGCAGGTAGAAAAAGGGAAAGAAATAGAAACATCTAGAGGAGAATCCACGTTTGTGATCCCTGATTTTGCAGTTTCTCCAAGCTTGTTGCTTTCTGCCTCTCCTTTCTATTTGGAAGATTCATTGATGGAACAATGGATCCAACTATTTTGGTGACGATACCAGTTATTTAGATTCAGCTCATGAGAGCGGCGAAGTGCACTTGAGTGAGGAAGTTGAGGCCGAGAGAGCTTTTTGGTACTAGTCACTCTGATTCAGCTCATCAGAGCAAAGTGAAATCAAATGAGGAAGCCCGCAAAGAGTTACATGCTAATGCTCCTGAAGATTCACTTGTGAAATAACTAGATTCAACTCTTTTTGGTATTAGTCACTCTCATTCAGCTCATCATAGCAAAGTGAAATAAAGTGAGCAAGTCCACAGAGAGTTTTATGCCAATGCTCCTGAAGATTAACTTGTGAAGCCACCAGATCCAATTCTTTTTGGTACTAATCACTCTCATTTAGCTCGTCATAGCAAAGTGAACTTGAGTGTGGAAGTCCACAGAGAGTTACATGCCAATGCTCCTGAAAGTTCGCTTGTGAAACCACAAGATCCAACTCTTTTTTGTACCAGTCATTATAAAGGTTCGTTGTTGATCTCCCTATAAGTTTCATATCTTCAGCATTTATATGCAATGACCAATTGTTTTACTTAGACGAGAAACTAATAACTTAGTAACAAAGAAGGAAAACTTAAGAACAGAGCTAGAAGGACCAGAAACAGAAGAGACAAGACATAGAACCAGCATCAAACTAAATGAACCATCCTTGAACTCTCTTACAAAGTCTTGGTGACGTCAGTTCTCACTTCCTCAATCCTCTTGTTTGCTTTGTTCTCGTCAAACGGAACTGTTTTGACCTTTGATTAGTGTTGGTAGTAGTTGTATTGCATTTGATTTTGATTTTGAATTTGAACAATGAGTCACAGGCCCTCTCGGTCACCGTCCGAAACAAGAAGCGTGTTGGGTATACCGACAAGCCTTCCTTCAAAGTCAAAGGTATTAATGAATGATAAATTACATATTTAAAGAAAAACAACACAACCTACATAGCCATCTATATATACTTTTCCTAAACTACCAATTTGAAACCCTTATCCTCTTTTATTGGCAAACTGCAGTTGAACATTGTATTTCAAGGACAAGGAATATAGATCTTCCACCTGCTGTAGGGTTTGAACGTGAGCACAGGAGAGATCTGTAGGTTGAGGGTTATAACACTGAAGAAACATCAACCTGTGACCGAGACGGCCCAAAAAACCCCATTGTACCCTCTGGAAGGAAACTTGAAACGTACTAAATATGCTTAAGAAAACAAAATGTAAGAAAGTTTTAAGGATTTATGATAATCTTACCATGTAATCTCCATCTTATTTCTGTGGGACGTAAGAAGTAAGAAGTGATTAAAACACATGGAAGTTTCTTCCCGCTTCACTTGTTACTTTTCTTTTCTGGGCTTCACGTATTACTAAATTTCATCTATTTTTTAATACGTACCTCCATCAAAACATTTTAAACCTTCCCCTTAAAAAAAAAAAAAAAAAAGCCTTTTTAACCAAATGCAAGTAGGGCTAAGGGCAATTCGTGTTCGTGTGTAATAAAACTTATTTGAAGCCCTATTGATTCACGTGGGTGGTGGGCTGACGGCATATGCAACTTTGAATGCAATGCTCGATTCCTTACAACTGCAAAAACCTAAAGTGAATCAAAATTATTATTATTATTATTATTAACTTTCCACACAACGCAGCCCACACCACACCCTCTTGTGGAAAATTTATTTCTTCTATATTATTTTAATTATTATTATTATTGTTATACCATAAAGTTAAAAAGAAAAGGTTATTAAGCCTCTCAAATTTTAGGGTCTTTTTATCTCTGTCCAATAAACTTTAAAAATCTTTTTATCTTATAATTTTGAAAACTTTTTATTTTTATCCTTTAAATTTTAAAAATTACTGCTTTGCCTCTTAAAACTTTCAAAACTCCTTACTCTAGTTTGAACCTCTGATTTTCTATTCAAATATACTAAATTAAGCCTACATGAAACAAAACTTGAAAGTAAATAAGTCTTTTTTTTTACTCGTACATGTAACTCATGTGTAAATCACGCAAGGATGAAAATATTGGTATCTTTGAAAATATCAATACTTTAATTTCATAAAAATTTCAAGGAAAATATCAACATCAGTGAAAATTTTCACAAAAATTTGATGTTAAATATATCTCTAATACTTTGAGATACAATAAACATTAAAAAAAAGAAATTAACTTGATTTACGTAATAAACTATATACATATTAGATTTGTCAATACCAAAAGGAAAGTTTGTGATGCTTAAACATGGTTGGGATTCTAACTTGATCTAAACAATATTGATGATAAGACATGTTATTTTAGTAGTGCTGAATATAGTTATAAATATATCATGTGTAGGCTTTCTGACTTTTTCCCACTGTATTTCTATGAATATATCACATGTTATTTGGTGCCAATTGTTTGCCTGAGATAGTGGTGGTATACTTAGATATGAATAATTAAAAATTTCATAATCATCATAGTTTTTAAAGTCCTAATTATATAAATAATAAGCATAAAGAGCCTCATTAGAGGATTTGCTATAATTGAATTCCAAACTTATTGATTGTAAACTCATGGAAATATTTATCTTCGTCTCATGTTACATGTTAATGTGTATAGGAAAAATATTCATTCATTGAAAGTATAAAATACTGATAGACTATTTAAGAAAAAAAATATATTAAATTTTGTAACTTCCATTATTACCAAAATTCAGTCAAAATTTGCACGATATATACTAAAATTTTGTACAAAATATACTACAGAATTTTTTATATTAATATTTGTACCAATATTTACTAATATTTCTTCGATATTTTACTGAAATCAATATTACAATGGGAAGATATTTTGATACCTTGAAATTTCATGGATACTTACGTCCATGAAATCATGTGAGTTTAATTACATCTACTTAATGGAAAATCAAAAGTTTAGGAGGCTAAGTGAGAAGTTTTGAAAGTTTAAGGGACAAAGCAATGATTTTTAATGTTCATGGAACAAAGTAAAAATATTTGAAAACTTAAAAAATAAAGTGATGATTTTTAAAGTTAAAAAATAAAAGATGTCATTACTATTAATATCCTTAAAATGAGTAGTGTTGACTCAGCAGTCAACGGCCGCCGGCGATTGGCTCCCTCCGAGTTATGTCAACAACTTCCCCATAGCCATAGCATACGTGCTCAAGCACTACTTTATGCATACACGGCGTCTGCTCATTCGAGAGTTTCCATCACTCAGGCTTTTCTCTTTTCTTTTCCGTCCTTAATTTCCTTAAAAAGGTTTTACAACTCTTAATGTCCATACACTTAAATTAAGCTCCATTTATTAGGTTATACGCTTTCTTTCTTTCTTTCTTTCAAAAAAAAAAAAAGAAGTTAAAGCTTTCTTTTCAGTCATATTTGCAAAATCTTCAACGTGGATGGATTGACAGACTATGAAACTTTGCTTCAATCTTTGATCATGATACCGGAGAGAATGCCAAAGGAAGGAACAAATAACGTAAAGTCTGTTTGATTCGTAGATTTGAATAAAAGATTTGAAGGAAAATTTAAATTTTTGTGAGATAAAATACTATAACAAAATGATTCAACTCGTGATTCAAACCACGAAACAAACGCACCCGTAATTACTCAAATCGAACCCAAAAATGGCATGATCAAACAATTTATTAGCCAATGACGGAGTTCCCGCCCCATAATAATTAAAGAGCTAAACACATTTTCAAATTCAAGTTCTATTCTTATTTTTCTGAAAAAAAAAATATTTTTTGAGTCTTTAAATGTTACAATTAAGGATAAAAATATCGATGTGGTTGAGGTTATTGAGATTATGATTTACAAATATTGTTGTTATTGTTGATGTCGAAGGACATTGGTTAAAAAAATATCTTAAAAAAAACTTGTTTTTTTTACAACTTTGCACAATATTAAAATAATCAATATTATTTAATTTGAACCAAGTTAATAATATAAATAATACAATTTTGGTTTAATATGAGAGTTACATTACTTACTATAAAAAGATACTATCATTATATATATTGATTAGGATTCTAATATTATTTACATACTCATTACAATAGAGTATGATATTATAATAGAGTATATAAAAAATTACCACTAAACATAATAAAGTACACATAAATTTCAAGTATCTTCAATACCAAAATAAGTTTCTAGCTGGTTGAGAAACATTATATAAGTTTTGGTCTTCAATAACAAAATTTTCCACGCCTTTTTGAATATTTTGTTGAAAGTTTTAAAAAAATTTTGGATTTTCATGGACATTCATCAATATTATAGAGAAAAATCTTTTCTTTATATTTGTATCAAGATTTGAAAATATGGATATTATCGTGAAGATATTGATAATATTATATACATTTTCAGTCTTGGTTACAATTAAGACTATGTAAACATGTGGTCTCATTTTTCACGAATTTGTTAAAAAGAATGTTTATCATGTGTAGTTTTTGTTTAAATTGAACGATTGCTCAAAGAAAGGTACATTTCTTGAAAAATTCAGAACAACCCCAGGAAATATTGTTAAAATTAAAATAGGAAAAATTTCGAATTAAAATAAGCAGAAGTTTTTTTAAAGAGAAAAAAAAAAGAAAGGAAAAAAGAAAAAATAGGTGGACGCCACGTGGATGTACACAATAGAGAGAGGGGGAATTTGTGTGTGAGGGAAAACAGCCTAGACTTCTTCTTTTGTCACCATAATAAAAATCCAAAAGAAAAATACGAAATTAATTTAAAAAAAAAAAAAAAAAAGAAAGAAGAGAAAATGTGTGAAGGAAGACCAGAAGACTTGGTGGACTAAGCAGAAGAAGGGGAGGAAGAAGAAGAAGAAGAAGAAGAAGAAAAGCGTTTAATCTAGCGTGCATTTCTGTAGGACTGATTCTCGATCTCTTTGTCTTAATTAAGCTAATCTCTTGCTTTCTTCATCAGCTCATCCTCAACACTTTCAATCCGACGGTTCACCTTTCTCCATCAAGGTCGCTTTTTCCGATTCGATCCTTTTTCATTTATCCAAACTTACCCTTTTTTTTTATTCATCTTATCATGTAGATTTCGTTTACCAATTTGTTTTTGTGGCTTGTACGTAATTCTTGTTTCTTTATATATTTGTTTCTACTTTACTAATTTCCCTTTTTTTTGGTAATTGGCTGCCAAGACGCTTAAATTTGTTCTTTTTTTTGTTCCTTCAAAAAAAAAAAAAAATTTTCAAATTTTGAACATTTCACGATTTGTTAAATATCGAGGGTAGTTTACGTTTTAGAACCATTTTTATATGAGCTCAATGATGAAAGATTTGTGCTTTTCCAGATTTTTTTTTTTTTCGTAGAAGGTGGGTCACTGGCTTCTCGAGTTGGAAGTTGTGATCGATGCTGAAGAAACAAGGATTCAAACGTTGGATATAACAAGGAATCAAATTCGAGCTCACAATTAAATTAGGAATCTTTTAAGGTTTTGTCGTTTGTTGATTGCCAATTGAAAAAAGAAAAAACAAAATCAAGTAAAAATGTTGGAGGGGGGTCAGAAATTCACAGGAATTATAGGGCTGAGTAACAATGAAAACAACAACTATGGGGATTTGTCTCAACTTCAAGGGCAAGGCTTCTATTACAAACTCGATGAAGGCACCAACATGTCCATTGACAGCTTTGCCAGCCTCCAAACCAGCAACGTCGATGGCGGATCCGTCGCCATGTCCATCGACAACAGCAGTGTTGCCTCCAACACCAACGATTCTCACACCCGCATCTTGAACCACCAGGGCCTTAAACGCCGCCCCAATGACAACTGCTCCGTCCAGCAGAGCGTCAATCGCCAAGGAAGAGTAATGCACGCTCTTGGTGATGACGCCCTTGCTCGAGCCCTCATGGACAGCACTTTCTCTGCAGAGGGGCTCGAGGATTATGAGGAGTGGACCATCGATTTGAGGAAGCTCAACATGGGGGAGGCATTTGCCCAAGGCGCATTTGGTAAGCTTTATAGAGGCACTTATAAGGGAGAGGATGTGGCCATCAAGCTGTTGGAGAGGCCCGAGAATGACCCTGAGAAGGCTCAGCTAATGGAGCAGCAGTTTCAGCAGGAGGTCAAGATGCTCGCCACCCTCAAGCATCCCAACATTGTCCGTTTCATTGGGGGCTGCCGTAAGCCCATGGTCTGGTGCATTGTCACTGAGTATGCGAAGGGTGGCTCGGTTCGTCAATTCTTGATGAAGCGCCAGAGCCGATCGGTCCCTTTGAAATTGGCGGTCAAGCAAGCTTTGGATGTTGCCAGGGGAATGGCGTATGTTCATGCTTTGGGGTTGATTCATCGAGACCTCAAGTCCGACAATCTTTTGATTTTTGCCGACAAATCAATAAAAATTGCCGATTTTGGTGTCGCCCGGATTGAAGTTCAGACAGAAGGAATGACGCCAGAGACTGGGACATATCGCTGGATGGCTCCGTAAGATTCTACATATTTTTCCTTTTCTCTTTGTTCTTTTGCTTGATGTGTTTAACTTTCTAATTTATTCTTAAGCCCTGATATATATTTAAATTTTCGGGGTGCCAATTTCTGTTCGAGTTATATAAGGACTGCTTTTAATTAGCAACAATCTTTTTGCGCTAGTTTCTGACACAACCTTGCCGTTAGCTTAGCATGTAGATGTTTTCTTTTTTTTTGAGTGTGCCCTCTTAGTTCATTTCACTTGTTTTAATTGTTCCTGTTCTTTTGGCTTTTTTTGGTTGTCGTTGTCTAATTAATGCCTAGTTCAGTTTCTAATTCTAATCACGGTGCAAGTGCAGTCCTTTTTGCCCCTCTTTCTTTGGTTGTCGTTGTCTAACTAATGCCTAGTTCATTTCGAGTGTTTGTCCTTTCACAAGAACTGTCTACGTAGTTGGTTGTACAGGACGATTGGTACAAATTTCTATCTCAAAGCCATGCGTTATTTGCTCTGTTTACTTTAGAAGATTTGTTGATGAACCATGTCTTTTGCTATCTCTCTCATTCCAATGTTGTGATTGCATTTCTTTCTCGTTTTGCCCCCGGTTCTTGGTGGGTTTTTCCCCTTCTGCAGCGAGATGATCCAGCACAGGCCGTACACGCAGAAAGTTGATGTTTATAGTTTTGGAGTAGTTCTTTGGGAGCTTATTACCGGAATGCTCCCGTTTCAGAACATGACAGCAGTGCAGGCAGCCTTTGCGGTTGTAAATAAGGGGGTCCGTCCCATTGTCCCCAATGATTGTTTACCAGTCCTGGGTGAGATTATGACTCGATGCTGGGATGCCAACCCTGATGTCAGGCCACCCTTCGCCGAAGTCGTGAGAATGCTCGAGAACGCAGAGACTGAGATCATGACAACGGTGCGCAAGGCTCGTTTCAGGTGTTGCATGACCCAACCAATGACAGCAGACTGACCCTCCCACGAAAATTCGCAAAAGAGAACAGTTACATGAAAAAGAGATTCCAAAAGAAGAAGGCCAGCCATTTATATTGATGTAGCTTTTGTGTATTTACCAGGTTTAAATTTCTTTCTTGCTTAAGATAGAAAAGAAAAAGAAAAAGAAAACAGAAGAGAGTATGATGATAAGAGTGTTTGGTCCATGGGTATTTTGTTATTAATAGGTTTCGGTTGTTGATTTGGTAATTGGATGTGTATCTATACGTATATATATATATATATATATAACTCTCTTGCCATGTATTAACTGCTCTTGTTTAGTTCTGTTGTATTGACAAAAGGCCAAGCTGTCTTCTCTCTCTTTCTTTCCCACCAAGTCCAAGTGTATGTCGAACATTCGAGAAGTTTCTAGTACTCTTTTTTTTAGGCAGGGTATATGGTACTTGAATTTCAATTTTAATAGAACAGGATAAACGTAAAATTGTATAAGTCCCGGGTAGTGTGTTTTTCACGCGCAATAAGATAGGAGAGCTGCTGATGGGTTATCTCATACGAGCACTTGGAGTCGGGAGATTTTCTGTGCAGCCAATTACAAGGGCAAAATGGGACAAGAAACATATATATGTGTATATATATGCCAAGGCCAAAACTAACCGAGTTATTAACAGTTGATGTGATGTCTCACTTTATCGCTAATATTCGGTCCATTCAAAAAACCTTATTAGTTTTTTTCCTCTTAACATTATTTGTTACATAATTTCTTTTCTTTGTTGTTGTTAATGTTATGTAAACAATATAAATTTTAGTATTAAACGTGTAAAATAACTGCAAAATCTAATAAGAGAAGATACTTCAAGGAGGTCCGAATGTGACTGATAAGTTAAAAGGGGGGGTGACTGCGAGTAATGATAAAACATGGAGGGACGAGGATTGTTTGAAACGGAACTCCAACTCAAACAGCTCCTCTTTTCTCGTCTTATCTCCTCTATTCTCTCTCTCTCTTTTTTTTTTTTTTTTAATTTTTGTTGTGTGAATTTTGCTCGGCGACCCACAAAACAAAATGATAATTTGAAGCAAAAACCAAGTCTTTTTGTTGTTCCCCCTTTCTTAATATATATATATATATATATATATATATATATATGTTCATGCATATATATAGTGAGAGTGCGTAAAAGACTTACTATATTATACAAAAATAAAAGGTTATTAGATTGATAATGAAGTTGGAGTGCGCAAATCCATCAAATTCAATTCCCAGGTGGTTGAGTTGTAGAAATATCTTCTTCTTCTCATCATCATCGTCAGAATCAGATAATGTCAAATTCACATTTCAACCCCAAAACCGTCTCTCTTTCTCTTCCAGGGTAATTTCTCTATCCATCTCTTACGTATTTTCTTTCCACTTGGGAATTTTAATTTTCTACAATTTCACCTTCGAGGAATTCAATTTTAAGTCAAGTCTAGAGCGTCAAAGGTTTCAACTTTGCAGGGGAATTCTGTTGCTTCAACAATTCATGATTATTATATATGAAAAAAACATAGCTTTCAATTTCGTTTTTCCGTTACCAATATCAAAAAAAAAAAAAACTTGGCCTTGAAACAGATCTGCTAACGCACAAACAAAGTCTCTAATAGTTCCGTTATGATGTTGTAATCTTGCTTAGCAAGTACAAATAGATTTGCTTGCAGTTGCAGGTGGGACTAGGAAGGTGCAAATGGGGAGATTCAGCGGCCGGTTTTAGTAAACAGGTTGTGTGGCCGTCTCCGAATGACCAAATCCCATTTTGGAAGGAGGAGTTCCCTTTGCCTGGTTGGGATGTGAAGCCAGAAGTTGTGAACGAGGATGATCAACTCATCCACATAACTCATGTCACAGCCGAAATGGCGCCGATCGCCAAAGTTGGTGGCCTTGGTGATGTTGTAACAGGACTTGCTCGGGCGTGTCTATCACGTGGCCACACCGTCGACATAATGCTCCCTTTCTATGAGTGTATTCCCAAGCACCAAATCAATGAATTGACCTTAATCACCACATACAACTCTTACCATGACGGATCTTGGGTCGAAACTAAAGCGTATCGCGGCCTTGTTTCTGGGATTCCGGTTATATTCATTGACCCATCCAACCATTTCTTTAAGGGACAAAATGTATATGGGGGTTCATACAATGAGCTGGAGGCTTATTTGTTCTTTAGTCGCGCTTGCCTAGAATGGATGCAGGTTTCTTTGCTCGAAAAGAAAAAAAAAAAAAAAAGAACCTTGTTAGTTATTCAGCATTGTTAATGTTGGTGTTATAATCCAACCTGTGACAAGAATAATAATAGTATATTACTATGATGTTATCAGGTAACTGGAAGCCAGCCTGACATAATTCATGTCCATGAATGGCAGACAGGTGCTTTGCCCTTGCTTTATTGGGATATGTATCATCATCTTTCCCTGAAGGTATCTCCTTGTTGTTTCATACCAATTTCTTTTTACGAAGTTTTTGGCAAAAGCATTTTGTTAACATTGTATATTCGTGTTAACTCGGTACTTTGTAGAAACCAAGAATAGTGTTAACTATCCATAACATGGAGCACTATGGTGAGTGTAGGTAAGTAAATGTTTCTGCTTTGCCATCTCAAAAGTTTTTTGAAAAATTTTCTTGTTTGAATGCATCCAATGTTTAAATCGATGAAATCATATAATTTTGATAATCCTAAGGAAAGAGGAAATTAAGGACAACAAAACAGCTAAACCATTTTCGTCATGCATGTCATTTATATTTAGCAGCAAGGAGCAACTAAGCAAGTGTGGTCTTGATGGATCTATATATGCAACTTTAGACAAGGTGGGACTCATTTGCTGCTATAAAGTTGGTTGCAGTTTATACCTCATGTTGTAATTAAATGCTAACTTGTTGTTTTTGTGTACCTCTTAATATGGAAGGCGGTTGATGATCGGACCATTGGCCATAATCCCGAGAGGTTGAGCTTGTTGAAAGGTGGAATTGTCTACAGCAATGCCGTAGTGTAAGTGCCCTCATCTTGTTCTTCTTGTATCTATAACCATAACAATAACCAAGAATGGTTTCCGTAAGTATATTCGTAGCACTAAAAGTGTTGATAAATTTTAAAGTTTCCATTATTTCAAAAAATGAATCAAGAGAAAAAGCTCACTAGTAGACTAAAGAAATGAATTCCTAGCAAAAAGGACTAAACGATTAGTGTGTGTGATTCTAATTGTATTCAAAGGGTCCATTCCGCTTAGTAGAAATTAGAAGCTGCTTGAAATCGATCCTTCCAGAAAACTGTAATTAAAAATGCTTGAGCTAACTTGACATCAACATCATCTGAGTCAAAATTATGAAGACATAACAGCTTCAGTAATTGTGGTTAGGGTGTTTCTGTAATGAGGTCAACCTGTGTCATAACAGTGGTTCTTTTTTTTTTTTTTTTTTTTTCCAAGGACGGTCTCCCCAACATATCTCAAGGAAACTTTGTGTTCTGGGTGGCTTTCAAGCACTTTGGTTGAACATCGACACAAGTAAGTAATAAGTTTCTTTTTTATGTAGATTTAGTGGCTGCTGCTGGAGTGATTACACATTGCTTTGTGGCTTTTTTCTTTCTTTGGGTCCTTTCTTTTCCTGTGAACTTTTCTTTACTGCTATCATAGTACTTAAAACTAAGAAATTCTGCTAATAGTTCTTTTATCTTCGTGTTTCTCAAAAGTTTTGCTCTTTTAATCGTCTTGGCATGCACGGTACTTGAGAATTCTAGTGAAACTGTTTTTCTTTCAGATGACTGCAAATATGTATAACCCATTGCATGTTCAACGTGTCCATCTAGCTCCATTTTACGTTATTTTGTAAGCTTACATGTAAGGCCTCTCATTGTTCTTTGTCCATCATGACAAATTCTACTATCATGCATTGTAGATACTTTGGAATACTAAATGGGATAGACACTGAATTGTGGAACCCTTCCATTGATGTCTTCTTGCCGGCTAAGTTCCATGGTAGGACTTCATAACCCCTCTCTTATGTTTAATTGGGAATTTTTTTATCCCATTATCTTTCCAATAGATGAACTTTTTTCCAATTGTCTAGTTGGTGGTCCTTGCACCGACTTTGTTTAAAAAAAAATGAAAAATAAAAAAATACTTAAACTGTCCAAAGTCGCTAAGAATTTATTGAAACTTCTATTTTTGCAAGTTTCTAGATTTTGGTTAAGAACCTCATTTAGCTCCTCAAAACCCCAATACGTATACTAGTCTCCTCTACTCATCCTTGACCTTGACTTCTTGTGCAGCTCAGACTGTTGAAGGGAAAAGATCATGCAAGCACTTTGTCCAGAAGGGCTTGGGTTTGGCCACGGGTGAGCGTGTATCAGCGTTGACAGCCAAAGTTCCCTTGGTTGTTTGTATTACACGACTTGTTGCACAGAAAGGTCTCCATTTAATTACTCGTGCAATTAAGCGTGTTGAAGAACTTGTAAGTCTCTACGACTTTCTTATTGCCTTTCAAATTATTTACCCCAGCAGAAGCTAGAATAAATTTAAATCGGGGTAACATCTGAAAGATAACTGAAAGTTTTTTATGGATGACTTGCTTATAGGACTGTTTAGTTCCAAGTTCTTTTTGTTCATGATATAATAAGTAAATTTGTATAAAAGACATGTAAACTTTTTAGTGCTGAACCTAGTTAAACTACATAACGTGGATTGAGGTGTCAAAATTCATTTCCATTACAAGATTTTCATTCTATGTGTAAATTCCAATACATTTCTTTTCCCTTAAATATTGGACTATTTCCTAGGGCGGACAGATGATTGTTCTGGGAAAAGCTCCGGATGGTCACATTCAAGGAGAATTTGAAGGTCTTGCAAATTTGGTAACAGATTTCTGGGGTTTATCTCTTTTAGTGTATGTTAGTTTTATGTCTTCAAGCAAGCTGACAGACATCCGTGTTTGTGCTCCCAATTTGTAGCATAATCAAGGTCCGAGCATTCGAATCTTATTAATGTATAGGTAAATAGTCTTTGAATACCATGCAATTTTGGGACTTTTCTTCTAGTCACAAATATGTTCAAGATCTTTATTCTTGCTATTTAAGCAATGAAATTTTTCCTGCTGCTTGCTAATATGTTTGAAATTTAATCATAGTCAATATTGGAACAAACAAGTTGCATTTAGTGATATTATTAGTCGTTAACTAACTAGTTGATCTGGTTTTCGTGTTGTGTGTTTAAATGGAGTGAGGAGCTGTCTCATATGCTTTATGCTGCAGCTGACATGGTGTTAGTTCCTTCAATGTATGAACCATGTGGACTTTCGCAAATGCTTGGCATGCGTTATGGAGCAGTATGTACCTTTTTATCTTTACTACTAAAGTTATTCGTATTATAATAACTTAGCAGTGAGAATGTACGCGATCCAAAAGGTCTTATTTTTGTGAAATTAAATATGTTTCAGGTCCCAGTGGTTAGAAAAACGGGTGGTCTTGCAGATACAGTCTTTGACATTGACGATCAGCATCACCAAGAAATGGCCAATGGGTAATAACATATGCGATCTTAAGATTTGCTTGCATGGATTTTGCATGATGATTTACTCAAGAATCTATCTGGGACAATCCAGTACCAACTGTGGGTCATTTTGAGATTTCTCTGTATCATGAATAGCCATTTTGTTCTCTTTTTGGGCCCTTCTCGGTATCTATTTCAACAAAGTTCAGTATAAATTCAATTTCTTTTGGCCAAAACTTGAGCGCTTCTCGATCCTGTAAAGGTTCTTCAATTTGGCTTTTGCATCATAAAAAATAAAATAAAATAACATGTGAACCCTTGTTGTTGATTTTGCTTGAGAATGTACATGCGCATTTAATGTTGATCATGAAATGATTGATCTGCCGCGTTCAATTATCTTATTATTTTCTTGGTGATGCCTGTTATTTGCTCTAGTAAGTCAAAACTTTTTTAGGGAAGCCTTATGACAAATCCACTTGAATCGGTTCAACTTCAATGAATAAAGCTGAATATTGGTCTTCAATTTTGAGTTTCATTTGAGCTATTCTTGTGAACAAATTTTATCTTGGTCAGGTTTGTTTTTGAAGGAATTGATGAAGCATCTCTAGACGGGGCTTTGGATCGTGCATTTTCTTATTTCAAAGAAAGTAAGTTAAATTTCTATGCCATTCCATGTTCCTATCTAAACACCAAACGGTAGAAGTAAAGCCTCCCAGGACTTGGGGGAATGTTAAAATTTAAATGGTTTTACCTCATATGATTAATAACAGCTTTTTTACCAATTATTTCCACGCACCACTTTTTGTGACAGAACCGGATAAATGGAAGAGGATTGTAAGAAAGCTAATGGAGATTGACAACAGCTGGAACAATACAGCAGGGAAGTACCTTGAGGTTTATGACAAGGTCAGAGCAACATATTGAGACTCGCATTATACTCTTCTTTGAGAGAAAAAGGATTGCAGGCCCCAGAGGTTACAACAATGTATTCTGCTGCCTGCAAATATCTATTGGCTTTTTCGTTTTCGATGATAGAACAAAACTAGAATGTATACAACTTCTCTTTTCTCTTTTTGGTTTGGTTTGGTTTGGTTTGGTTTGATCCAGTACCGAATAAACTCGCCTCGATCACCAGATTAGTACATTCCTATTTTGGTCAGAACAAATCTACTAATTATAATTCCTACTAGTAAGAGCAATTGAACTAAAAATAGGATCCTACTCGGCACTGTGTGCTTATCTGCATAGGATACAAATTATTTCCTGGACATTAATAGTGGTGCTTGTTAATGCAATATACAAAGTCCTTACACAAATGAATGAGCAGCACAAGCATTAAGAAGCAGAAGTAACACAAGGAGTAGTTAAATTTCTATAACAATACAATTTTTTTTTTATTATTATTTTCATTATTGATTTGCCTCCCAAGGTAACTTTACAAATCCTTCCCACCTGCAGAAAACCGGCAAAGAATTCTAACAAAACACTTTTAGGTATTAGGCATAGTGTACAGATTCCCCTCCAATCCACTTAACTACTTCAACCAACACCTAAAACCATCTTACCTTAAATAATGGAAAAAAAAAAAAAAAAAAAAAAAAAAAAAAAAGAAGAGATAAAAGATATTCAAAGAAGATCGAAAACAATACAAGTATGTCAGAGATATCAATCAGCCTCCCCTTGGCGAGCATGACTGGAATACCACCTTAACTGCACCGAAAAACCAAAACCGACCACTACAGAAAAAAGGGGAAAATAAGCAAAAACAAAAACAAAAAGGTCAGATTGCATAGCCTGACTACCAGAGATGCCCAAAACACCATCTCAATGTGGTCAGCCGTCAGCCGATTGAAGAATTCAGGAATACAAAGGTAAGAGTAGTCCACCATCTAAACAGTTGCCTCCTTATCAACAGAGTCATGGCCCGGAACAGAAACTACAACTTTGTCGCTCTCTTCTGCTCCGGAACCTTGAGATAAACTACCACACATTTGGTTTATAGAACAATCGTCGAGAGATGCTGGGGTATCTTGTCGTGAACTAACACCAAGTTCAGATGCTACCACTTTGTCGCTACCATCTTTCAAATCCAAGGTTTGTGCAAAAGAACGAGACAGCTCGTGCACAAAATTATTAGCAGCATCTGCAGTTGAGAAAGCTTGCTGCTGTTTGGCCTTCCTTTCCTTCAAGGATTTTTCCCGGTCATCATAAAAGTTGAAATCATCTAAAAGAGATGTCCGCGAATCATGATCCTTGAAAATTTTCAACATCTCAACACCTTGTTTGAATCCCACCTGATTTACATTTCAGCAGCAATAAAGAGAACGTGAGACACCTGTAACACATAAAATTAATAAAAGAGCCAAAGCAAGATAAGAGAAACTTGCAACAAATTGATTCTTACATAGCTACCATATCATTTCAATGCAAGTGTACGACAAGAAAAAAATAGTCGGACGGGGTAAGAACATGGATGTACAATTGCAACATAAAACAAATTTCTGAAAAAAGACAAAAAAACAAAGTTGATTCAAGGAAGGACTTTTTCCGTAATTCAAAATGTCAAAAATATAGCTCAATGTCATTTATAAGCAGGTTAAAAAAAAAAGAGGAGGAGGAATAAACTGAGTCGTATGGGAGAGTGAGCAGTTACCTCCTGAGAATCTCGACTGTGAGTAACAGGCTTGTTGTCATTGTTATCAAGCAGAATGTGGCGGAATCGGATGTTGGGAACATCCTTGACAATGTGCCATTTAACTGGGAATTGCCCGTTCCATCTATCTTGCTGCCAGTAATCTGCATTCTTCTCAAAATCAACTGGTCCAACCATTTCAGCTACCCCACAAAACTGTCCACTTGCATTAACCTGTTGTGACCAACAAAGTCTAAGAGGACGTACAAGCTAACTAATAACTGAAGCAATTTATACCAGAACACTAACAATTTTGAGGTCACTTTTTCCAAAAGAAGCAAGATTCTTATTTAAGTACCAATTGTCTCAATTCTTTCAGTAACTAGAATAGAAATGCAAGTAAGAGCACTAGAACACTCGCACAGAGAAACAGAAAGGCATTTAATTTTCCACATTAAAACAACATGAGCTAAGTGATCAGCTGCTCAATAAAAAACCGTGTCTTACTCCTTTGCATCAATCCTTTTTATGAACTGAAAAAACAATAAGAAAATTACTTTGAGTTGTTAGGAACATACTGAAAAGAACAGGAAGAGCGGGCAGTTTGGTTTTCTCTCCTTTGCCTCTTGATAAGCAGCATCAAGTTTCTTGTTTCCATGGGGTGTACTGGCCCAAATATTGTATTTTATACTCTTATGTACATTGTCTTCGCTAAAAGACTTGATGATAAAGAACTTTGCATTCTCATAATCAGTGACAAAATCTGGCCGATTGTATGCATCGGGAAGAACTCCAGAAGCAGATGAGTTGTTTTTGCCACCACCAGTTGAAGAGCCATGTTCAGTGGCACCCTTCCCCTTCAGTTTTGAAGCCCTTGGTCCCCGATTGCGGTCATTAAAGATATCACGTGATTCATTGGAGACACTAAACGAGTCTTGGTCCCTATCTCTTCTTCTGCCTTTGTCAAGTGTTAGTTGATTCAGATCATTAGCAACTGTGTAAGGAAACGAAGCACCTCCAAAGCCGGAATTATGACTACTATGAGGATAGTGAGAACTGGACACCAACCCATATCCATGGGTAGGACTATGTTGTCGTGAAAGCTGAAAATTGAACAATATATCAATGTTTAAGCATAAATAAATATATATATATACATATATATATTTGATAAACAAAAACTCCAGGAAGCAGAAAATATATCTATAGAAACTCTTCATCCATAGCCATTTCAATGGTGTGTAACTCAGGTGAATGGCTTGAGTAATCCAAAAAGAAGGCATTATTTGCTAAATTTATTTCAATGCATAGCTCTAGGCACCAGTCTTACATATTAAACCGAATTTTCAAAAATACTAAAACTTGTAATAATGTTGCAAAAAAGGTTTCAAGTTTTATTAAGCCTTATGGCCCATAACTTGGTTCTCACCAAGAAAACATCTCTAAGTCTGCTATGGTGAAGAAAACCCAAAAGCAAAGACCCTCAAAACGACCAAAGAAAACATCATAAATAATGATATTAAAGTTCAACAGAAACAAACCTGCCCAAAATTATTCTCGTAAGGCCCAAGAATGCCCAATGGTTGGGGATAAACTGTTGGAGATGTCACGGGACTAGAATTAAGATTCCCAGAAAGGTTTCCTCCACCTAATGATCCAAAGTTTACTAAGTAACCAGATCCTGGCCCCAAAAACATGTTATCGATATTACTACTTTCTGGTGTCATCAGCTCCGTTGGCGGGACCTGAACAGCCGAAGAAATATGAGCCATATTTGGAGGAGCTGGTTGTGGGTAATAAGATGGAGAGAATGGGAGTTGCTGCGGAGAGTATAGTTGTCTGTCCACCATAAGAGGTGGCAACGGTGTAGCAACCGGGGAATATTGTCCATATGCAATTTCAGGGTTGAAACCATAACCAGAATGAAACAGAAGAGATGGATTATCATTGTAGATGACCTATTACAAAAAAAAATTTTAAAGAAAAAAATTAAAAATGTAGGATTAGAGTTTAAAAAAAATACTAAACATTGCATGATTGAAGGACTCAATGCATCCTCACCGGCGATACGACAGGCAAGCCATCGGCATTTAGAAATTGTGAATATCCGTTCCAAGTACTAGTGCTACTGCCATAAGCTGATCCACCTAAAGTTTATATAGTCGTGTAAGAACATAATAGAAGTACCTCAAGGGAGATAAAAGAACTGTGATTTTTGCATCTATTTCAAATTCTCATCTAAACCCAATCATTATTTGCACTATGCCATAATTGAAAATGGTAGTACATCAAATATATTTCTTGCAACCAAACCTTTCAAATCTCTTTAGAAGCAAGGATAATATAAAAGTATTTAAACCATCACAAATAAAAATATGTTTTATGCACTTCGCTTTTCCATAACTTTCTCAATAATTAAAAAGCAGCAAAGACTTGAGAAACTCACCAGCATATGATACATGCTGTTCGTGAGAAACATATGGTTTAAGAGGATGAGAAATGTTGTAGTCTTGACCCGCATCTAGAGAATTGGGTCGTCCCATAGTGTTGCGAGAATGCCCTACGATGGCTGCATCCGGAGAATTCGCTGAAACAATCCTTTCATCTTTGGGCGAAAGTGGCTGATAATAAATATACAGAATAAAGTGCTAGTGGGACACAGTTTCTAACCTATTTAAAACAAATTGACAAAAATAAAAACAAAAACTGAAACTGAAACTGAAACAATGTACTAGACGAATTTGCAACCACGCACCTGCTCAGTCAAGCCTTCAGGATTCACGGGTCTTTCTCCTGCATCATCAAGAACCAGCAATAAACAGCGTCAAAGGACAAACACAAAATTGAAAATGGAAAGAGACAACATCAAGACATGTGATCATTGTGATGTCTATATAGAGCACAATTCAGATGACTGCATGACTGTGTCAGCGAGTAAAAAGCACATGGGTAACATTTTAGAGTTTTACTCTAAGTATAGATAACAATTTTGTTTTTTTCATCTACAAGAGTACTGCGTGTAATCCAGTTTTTGCAACTGCTCACATTAAGAAAGTGCAGCCATAATTACTAATAACACTAGATCTTGCCAATTTAAATTTAAAAAGCAACCGAACTTTGCTTCCAGCATATTTTGAAACATATAAGCCTACAAAAATGAAAAAACCAATGACATTGTTTGGAACTTGGAAGGAAGGAAAAATGGAAGGATTGGCAGGACTAGGAGGGAGAAATTAGACTTTAGATTTAGAGGATGGAATGAAGTCAAAATCCTATACGACACTCCAATTTTGACCCTTTCCAAGTCAAATGCTAGTACCAAACCCAATTTTCCTCTCAATTTTCAGACACAACCTAAACTAAATAACACAACTTTCTAAGCTGTTCTTTTTCTTTTTGTCAATAGTAAGGTTTTCGTAAGGATACCAAAACCCAAACCACATAGCCCTCGAAAAAAAAAAAAATAATAATAATAATAAATGAAACCTAGAAAGCCATGGTTTTTCCTCTTATTCCACTACCTCAAAATCTTCTATAATGTTCTTTGTGAGGAGAAAATAAAAGAATGCAGGTGGATAAAGCCTATACTTCCATTGAACCAAATCCCAAATTGGCGATTTTCAGGGGGAAAAAAAAGACACAATTTTTACCTACAAACTTCACATCACAGAATTTACTTCAATCAAGGAGGCATAAAGATTGATTTTTTGAAATAGAAAGGAGAAAAAGAGATTAAAAACGTACCGGAGGCAGAGGAGATGACTCGATCTCGGTCGTCGCGAGAAGTGTCCATTGAAAATCTCAACTACAATTAGATCTCTTTCTAACAAACACCAATTCACCAACAAATACTTCTAAACAAAACCAAACAAACGAAAGAAGAAGAGAAAGAGGGAGAGAGAGATTTCGTTTTTGGAATTTGGAAAGAGAAAGAGAGAGGGTTTTAGGTTTTACATATTCATTGCTCTGGTAATATATACGATTTCATTTTTTATATATATTTACCCAATTTAATTTATATAATAAAAATACATAATTGAAAAAAAAAAAAAACAAATGCATAGGATCTGCGTTTAATGTTACGATTTTTTTTTTTTTCTTTTTTGAGGGAATAATATGTTACGGAATTTTTTTAAGGTAAATGTTAGGGATTTGGACAAAAAAACTGTTTGTCTTTGTTAATAAGATGTTTGATAATTGGTAAGAACTATTTTTATGATTTAAAATATTATAGTATTTTTTATGGTTCAGAATATTATAGTATGTGAAAGCTGTAATAATTTTTTGCTTTTTACTGAAACATATGAGAATTTTGTACTATTTGATAACTATTTTTATAGTTCTAACCATGGTTACCAAACACTCTATAAGATTATTGTTACCTTTGTTCCACAAATTATATCATTTATGCCATTTTACCCTTTGACTTTTAAAACATACTTTTTTCGAAAGAAAGGACATCTAGCTTAATCTCAATAAAACTTTGTTTAGTTAGTTAGTTTTTCTTTTCTCTCCAACTCCATTAGTTTTTAGACAGTTTTTCTCTGAATATTTTATATTTTCACTCATACTCTGTCATTTATGTTATTGTGCTCCTAGATTCTGAGTATGGGTCAATATGTCTTCTATTTTTTTGGTTAGCAAATAACCTTCTTACGTTCAATTTTGTTCAATTTTATAAGTCAATGTTTTTTCTTATAACTTTGGAGGAAAAAAACCTAAACATTAAAAAAAAGTTTAAGGGAAAAAATATGTAACAACTCGATTTTTTAATGCACTAAAAATGTATTAAATTGAGGATTAAATTGAGGCAAAAATGTGATTTGAGGAAAAATACTGCATAATAACATGAAAATTATACGGTATTGGAATAATGCAGTGTAAGGAAAATACACTGATGAAATTATGAAGGATGAAAATTGCACTGCAAAAGCAATACAGTGTAAGAATTGGACTGCTATAAAGTCACGCAGTATAGAATTGGACTGTGTAAAAAGTGTTTTTCACACTTTTTCATACAAAGCAAAAGGAGAAAAAAAAAAGGAAAAATTAGAGATAAACTCGAAACTTTCTTTCTCTTCTTTCTCTCTCTACTTTCTCTCTCCTCACAAAAGTGAAGTTGAGATTTTGAGCTTCGTTTTCGATACCTCCCACACCGTTGGAAAGATCTCGACGAGTTAAGCTCAACGGTGTACCGAGCAGCCCAAAAGGATGCCGGAGGAAGGCCCACGCGCCCCCCAAAGTGGCGATGGAAGCCAAATTTCCCGAGCTGATATCTTCGCCGTTCGACCACCAATCGAGGTGATTTTGGTCTCTATGGACTCAGGGTGAAGAGAGGAACAAGAAGGTGTCTTTTTTCCAGCTCAATTCTAGCTGGAACGGCCTCGACGGAGTAGCTTCGTCGTCGCAGTGGCACCACCGCTGGAACCGCCGTTCTCGGCGGTGGTGAGGCACACCGTCGGTGCCACAAGGTTCAAAGAGTGACAGGGAGTAAAACCCCTCACTTAAGTTTATGGTAGCACCGCCCCATGCAGGAGTTCGACCTGCTCCGCCACCAACCGCCGTGAGCAAAGGCGATCTCGCTTGTCGCGCCACTGTTGTGCCAAATTGATGGCATGGTTATGCTCAGATGAGTGAGAGGAGCAAGTTCGACCCCTCAATTGCTCGAAACGACGACCAATCGTCGGAGAACCGAGAGCCGTTGTGGAGCCCCGCCGTGAGGAGGTGGAGCAGCTGATCGGAGCAGAGTCGAGCAATCCCACCTTGGAGGAATTGCTCAAAAGGCCACAGGGAACATTTCCCCTAGGCCAATTTCACGGCAGCTCCGCCGTGAACCCGAGATCAGAGTTGCCGATTATGGCCGAGGAACCCGTGCTCGATTCGAGCAATTGGAGGCCAAATTGCATGAAATTGACCCCACCAATGGACTTAGGAGGGTCGATTTAGGGGGGATAGGCTCAAGTTTAGCCACCAACGAGGCCAGTTAACGCCGGTCAACGGCCGGCCAAGGCTTGTTTTGAGATTTTACGATCTGGACCTCCGATCGACGATCTGAGACCGCCTCCCGACTCATTTCGATGCTCTGAACGTAACGGTGACCTCCGTTTGAGCTAATTCCACTCTGGTGAATATCGTCTAGTACCGACTGTACGTAGATCGAGACGATTCAAACAGTAGTATCGGAGTCCAGAATGACATGGTAAAGAATGTAGGATGTCCAGGAAGCACTCCTAGCCATTTATGGTGGCTCGAGGAGCACTGCAAAGGATGTTTCACATACTGTGGATACAGCGAGGTACAACCGGACTCGCATAGCTCGGAGTCCAAATAAGTGGCAATCTCGCTTACATTATAAATCGTATTTAGATGCTTTCATAAGATTTATGAAATTGCATGATCAGTTATTGGTACACTGTTTTATGTGAGAATGACGAAAAATGACACGAAGGGCAAAATGGTCATTTTATGAAAAATGATCAAAACGGACCCGAAACGCCCGATGTCGTAAAACGTTTCTTAGTGATGATTTTTCATGGTATGTATGTAAGGAAATTTTAAGTTAAGTTATGAGTTTTATTAAGTCAAGAAATGGACGAAAAACCCGTCAAGGGCAAAATCATCATTTTTACAAAAATGGCTAGAACGGAGCTGAACACTTCGATTTAGCATAACGTCATTAGACGAAAAATGTTTCGTAATACGTTGAGTAACGTGACCGTCATGTGTGACGAGAGTTTTAATAAGGATGTTTAAGTAAACGTGAGGTAACCTGGTGGGTTACAAAATTAAGGAAAGAGGTAAACTGACAGTTTACCGAATTATGAGAAAGAGGATAGAATGTTTAATGCTTACGTTTTATTATCAATCGAGTGGATTGATAAAAAGAAAGTTAATTAATGAGTCGGTTGTTGTATGATCAGGACACAGAAGCCGACTAATGAACGGAAAAGGAACGAGACAGGAAAGGAATAGAGTACGCTAGAGCATAGTACGGGTAAGTTCAGATCTCACCTACAGCATGAAGAAAATGATTTTTAAATCATTTTGGTATATGTTTATAAATGAGCTTGCCATTATTATGCAAGATGTTTTAGAGTATGTTTGCATTAATTATGCAAAAAGTGTTACAGTATAGATCAAGTTTGCAATGTATTTGCAACGATTATGTTTAAAGGTATAATTGCATTTAATATGCATAAAGTTTAAAAGTTCAAGTTATACTTTTGAAAGTATTTAATGTATGTTTTGTATTTTGACAATGCATGATATTTGATAACTAAAGTTATAAGCTTTATGATGTATTGTTATGCATTAAGTTAAGTTTCGAAATAAAAGTTGTGATTTTGCAAAATATGATTGCATTATATGTTGCATATGTTATGCAATAAATGTTAGAGTATATGTTATGATTTGCAAATGGTGATTGCATTACATGATGCATTTGATATGTAATATGTTGCATTCGTTATGCAATAGATTTCACGGTACAAGCTATAAATTGCAAGTGTATTTGCATATGATGTGACTGCATCTGTCATGCTCACAAAAGATAATAAGAAGGTAAAGTAAGGATAAAAAAGAAAGTGTCGTACCAGCCTCTGTGTTATGAGGTAATGAATGTAAAGTTAAAATAACCTCTAAGATGTAAGGTACTTAACCACGTGATCGATGGTCTCAAGTCTTCCGCAAGGGAAGCATCATGTTAATGATCTCATGATTAATGAGATGGTGTGAACACTAAAGTAAGATAAGGAAAGTGAATGAAAGATAAGGAAAGATAAGGACAGAAATGGAAAGTGAATGAAAGATAAAAAAAGTTAAGAAATGAAATAGTAAGTTACAGTAAGAAAAAAGTGCTCATAATTGAAAGTACATAATTGAGCATAATTCGAATCATGCATTATGAATTGCTTGTATTCTTTATTTTAAAGTTTTACGTTAAATGCTTATGGAAAATATATTGTGAATATTTATGATAAATGTTTATGAAAACATTTATATGTTATGAAAAACATTCTGAGGAATGTCTTATGATAAATGTTTACGAAAACATTTTCATGTCTATAAGAAAGGTTTATAAACGACGTGTTATGAAAAACGTATAAGGATACGTTTATGAAAAATGTTTATAAATGTTTTATGAAAGATATGTATGAGGAACGTTTTAGAAATATTTCATGAAAAATGTTTATGAAGTACATTTATGATAAATGTTTATAAGAAAAGTTTTTATTAGAAGAGTTTTAAAGTATGTTTTAAACGCTTTGTAAGTTTATGTTTGAACTTACTGAGCGTAATGTCACGAGCTTACTTTCTCCGAAGGTACTCGTGCGGCCTTAGCACGCTCCCGATGCTAAGTCAGCCTGACTTGCTCACACAATTGCCTAGAACAAAAGGGAATTCAAGAGAATGAGGAGAACTCTGAAAGGAAATTTGTATTAAGCTAAGAGAACTTTACAATTGGATTTCTTGGATGGATTTACAAATGAGGGGTTGGTCCTATTTATAGGCACCCTCCTAAAGGATGGATGGTCAAGATCGCTTTGATCCTACGGTTGCTATTTACTCTCTAGAATGTTCTAGCAAAGTGTGGGAATATTTACAAGTATGGAGTGTTCTAGATAACTCTATACTATTCTACAAAGTACTCCAATATTCTAGAGTGTTCCAGAAAAGTCTTGAGCCTTCCAGGACATTCTGGGTTCTTCAGGATACTTTTAGACTGGTGTAGA